>VZRS01002202.1:61625-125550 GCA_013398055.1 Ifrita kowaldi | reverse complement strand
GGGGAACCGGGCAGCGCAGCGGGCGGAGAGGATGGGGACCGTGTCCCTGTGGGGGGAAAAAGGGGAGCCGGTCGCCCTCTCCGAGGGGGTTAACCCGAGGGGAAAAGGGAAGCCGTTCCCCCTTTCAAGGGGGCTAACCCAGAGGGAAAAGGGGAGCCGGTGCCCCCTTCCCGGGGGATAGGGAGTGGGGATGCAGCACCGCAGGGACAGAGTCCGTGCCGGGATGTGGCACCCCGAGGGGCTGGGTACTCCTGAAGGAACAGGGGAACGCCCGAAGCTGGGGATGCAGCCCCCCAACTCTGGTCGAAGGTCGGTGTTGGGATGCTCCTCGCTGCTCTCCCCATCACCCGTTCCTTGTGTCTGCGCCCCAAGTGAGCCCCTCACCCTGTGCCCACGGCAATGGGACGGGCTGGATCCCTGGCCACAGCATGGGGGGGCTTCACAGCAGCCCCCTCTTCCAGTTTCCCCCTCCCCAGTATAGCACCCGTGGTCTTGAGGGCATTTTGGGGGATGGTGGGTGGGAGTGTGTGGCTAGAGGGGCTGTTCTACTTGGCAGACGAGCTCGGGACAGCAGCACACGGGGCTGAGGAAAGGCCCGGACAGGGGGGAATGGCTTCACACTGGTAGAGGGCAGGTTTAGATTAGATATTAGGGAGAAATTCCTCTCTGGGAGAGTGGTGGGGCCCTGGCACAGAGAAGCTGTGGCTGCTCTATACCTGGAAGTGTTCAAGATGAGGTTGCATGGGGCTTGGAGCAACCTGGGTTAGTGGAAAGTGTCCCTGCCCCTGGCAGGGGGTTGGAACCAGATACTCTTTAAGGTCCCTTCCAACCCAAACCATTGCATGGTAATGCGTGTGCCTCGGGCCAGTCTGGCCTCAGGGGCAATGTGGTGTCCCGAAAAGTCCTTTCTCCATGTCCCTTAGTACCTTTGGGTTGTCTCTGTGTGCTAGCAGGGCTGGCCTGGGGGCTGGCTGTGCTCCCTGTGCCTCGCAGCGCTCTGCGACGTGGCCTCAGAGCCAGCTCTGTGTCACAGGCCGGGGCTGTGACGAGCCCTGGAGAGGAAGGATGCGGCTGTGGGTGCTGGTNTGGGGGGCAGTTACTGGCGTCCATCCGGTCCATGGGTGCAGAGCCCCCTGGGGCAGCCCCACCTTAGCGGGGTCCAGCTCCTCCATTGTGCCTTGGTCTGAGGGAGGTTAGGGGCGGCTGTGGGGTCTGTCCCCACCTCCCCTGCGCTCCTGGGGGGCTGACCCCCATGGCGGGGGGTTCGCAGGAGGGGGGAACCCCATCTCCTCCAGCAGAAATGGTTTGCCCTGAGCCCCTGCGAGCAGCCTGGGGGGCCGCTTTCCGTCTTTCCCCTCGTTCCTCCCCCTTCCCCCGAGCCGNGGGATGCAGCACCGCAGGGACAGAGTCCGTGCCGGGATGTGGCACCCCGAGGGGCTGGGTACTCCTGAAGGAACAGGGGAACGCCCGAAGCTGGGGATGCAGCCCCCCAACTCTGGTCGAAGGTCGGTGTTGGGATGCTCCTCGCTGCTCTCCCCATCACCCGTTCCTTGTGTCTGCGCCCCAAGTGAGCCCCTCACCCTGTGCCCACGGCAATGGGACGGGCTGGATCCCTGGCCACAGCATGGGGGGGCTTCACAGCAGCCCCCTCTTCCAGTTTCCCCCTCCCCAGTATAGCACCCGTGGTCTTGAGGGCATTTTGGGGGATGGTGGGTGGGAGTGTGTGGCTAGAGGGGCTGTTCTACTTGGCAGACGAGCTCGGGACAGCAGCACACGGGGCTGAGGAAAGGCCCGGACAGGGGGGAATGGCTTCACACTGGTAGAGGGCAGGTTTAGATTAGATATTAGGGAGAAATTCCTCTCTGGGAGAGTGGTGGGGCCCTGGCACAGAGAAGCTGTGGCTGCTCTATACCTGGAAGTGTTCAAGATGAGGTTGCATGGGGCTTGGAGCAACCTGGGTTAGTGGAAAGTGTCCCTGCCCCTGGCAGGGGGTTGGAACCAGATACTCTTTAAGGTCCCTTCCAACCCAAACCATTGCATGGTAATGCGTGTGCCTCGGGCCAGTCTGGCCTCAGGGGCAATGTGGTGTCCCGAAAAGTCCTTTCTCCATGTCCCTTAGTACCTTTGGGTTGTCTCTGTGTGCTAGCAGGGCTGGCCTGGGGGCTGGCTGTGCTCCCTGTGCCTCGCAGCGCTCTGCGACGTGGCCTCAGAGCCAGCTCTGTGTCACAGGCCGGGGCTGTGACGAGCCCTGGAGAGGAAGGATGCGGCTGTGGGTGCTGGTGCGTGCAGGCAGCCCCGTGGGGCTGCTTTGGGAGCAGGGTGGGAGGAGGACAGCCCAGCAGGGACTCGTGTCAGCCCTCAGGAAGGGCTTACAGAGGCTCCTCTGAGAGGGGCTGCTGCTGCTGAGGGCCCTTGGGTCCCTTTCTCTGAGCTGCTGTGCTGGTGCAGCTGCGTGATTCACTGCCCAGGCCCAGAAATCCCCTGCCTGTAGCAGGGAGAGCCATGCAGCAGGCACTGAAGCATCCTGCCAGCGTCCCCAGTTGGGTGCTGAATCCGAGTGATGGCTGTGTGAAGCACTGCGTGCTCTCTTCACGGCAGCCTGCGTGTCCCTGCCCTCGCCAGCGCTGTCTGGAGGGGACAGGGCCACCCCACACCCTCGCTCTCACCTCGTGTGGCATCAGCGTAGATGGATGGTGCACGCTCTTGGTAAGCTCCTGCCCTCTCCGGGAGCAGGGAAGGCTAAGCTGGTCACCCCGGCTTTGGAGCCAGGCTTGAGGCAGAGCTGGTTGTTGTCTGCCTCTTCCAAGCCCGGGTCAGAGTGCTCTGGAGCCACAGGGAGGGTGTGAAATGCATGAAAATGTTGTGTTCCCCTCCTGCCATGAGACTTGCTGGTACCAGGGGTGCAGATGGGTCATGCTAAACAGAGCCAGGCACTGTGATGATGTCCCAGGCTTACCATGGGAAGTGCTTCCCGTCCTGCTGGATGTGTGGGAGCCAGGAAATGCTCTCCACACCTGAAATCCTTGGGAAGTTTGGGGATACAGGTAAACAATACATCCACGTTGAGCGTGTTGTATTTTATCACCCAGGAACACTTTGCAGCTCCCCTTCTCAAGCTCAGTTTTCCTCCTGGTGGGTTTAACAGAGAGCAAAGGACATTTTTTCAGATCTTTAACACCTAGTGATTATTTTTGGGGCATTCTGTGGCCTTTGTTCGCATCTACACCCTTAAAAACAGATGGCCAAAAATATCAACGAAACTGTTCCACTCTTCTGCTTCAGGCAGGGGAGGAGGAAGGACCAGGCTGTGGGAGAGAAGTTCAGAGCTGCCCCAACCTTTTGGAAGTGCTGAGTGTCAGGGCAGACACCACACCCTGTCGCAGCAATTCTGTCTTTGACAGTCTCAAGTTGAAGGAGGAGTTAGTGGTGGGGCTGCAACAGTAATGTCCTGGTGCCCTGGATGTCCTTTGTTGTTCCAGAGGGAGGATAATCCATCTTTATCCAACCTCGTGGGCCAGTGGCACAGCAGCTCACACTGTCGAGGGACTGCATTCAGCTGTGTCCTGCTCAGGGACCTGGGGAGGGCTGGCCATGTTTTAGGGTTGCTTCATCAACCAAAGGCCAGCAGGGCTTGGTACCACAGGAAGGTGTGTTTTAGGAATGCTCACACCAGGAGTAGGCTGTGTGTTTCTGAGCACTGTGTGTTTCTGAGCAGCCTTCCAGGTCGTGCAGGGAGAGGTGGAATTCTGGCTATAGCACAGAATGGTTTGGGTTGGAGGGGACCTTAAAAACCACCTTGTTCCAACTCCCTCGCCAACAACAGGGACGCCTTCCACTAGATGAGGTTGCTCCAAGCCTTATCCAACCTTTCCTTGAACACTTTCAGGGATGGGGCAGCCACAGCTTCTCTGTCCAACCTGTGGCAGTGCCTCACCAGGGCAGAATTATTAGGAAAGAATTCCTCCCTAATAATCTTTCAAGTTCAAGCTGGGCTTTGCTCTCCCAGTAGGTGCAGCTGACCGAATGTGAGCTGGCTGGGCTGGGAGGGTGGCGAGGCAGGATGTGGCTCTGTGGGCAGCCACAGGAACCAGCTGGGCCCTGCACCTAATGTGCTTCTAATAAGCTTAACTGGGGAGTTGTGTGACCTGCCCTGCACATTCTGCGTCCTTCCAGGGTTAAATTCCCCGGCAGCTCCGGGCCCACAACGTTTCTGGGCACGCTGGGGTCCAGCCTGATGGATCTGGGATGCTGCCCTGGGATATCTGGGCCTTTTGGCCAGGCTGGCTCTGGAGCTGCTCCAGCTGGATCAGGTGTAAGGCGGGAGAACCATTTCCTTTGCAATTAGCGAGATTTGTCACTCGCTCACACAACTGTGGTTGGGAAAAGCGGAAAAAGCTCATGACGTGATTAATTTAAGATTAGCAAAGGAGTGGGGCAGAGCTCAGTTCAAATTGCAATTAATTACTGAAGCAGCCAGAGGATCAGAGGAGTCAGATGTGTAACAAAAGACAAGCTCCAGCCTCTGAGGCTGCCCTGCTTACTACCTGCACACTTTGCCTGTAATACCAGATAAAACCTTACATTTTAAGTTTTATTCTGAAGCTGATTTTATTTTAGCAAACCAAGGGGTTAAATCATTGATTACATGCTTGGAAACAGTTTCAAAACAAGCCCTAAAAATAAGGAACACACACGTAATCATTTCTGAAAGTAATCTCTTCCTCGAGCTGTCACTTGGGATTTCTCTGAGACTTCTCTAGGCAGCTTTAGCTAAAGGCCAGCTTGGCAAAGGGCTGCTGCCTCAGTGGGTTAGGCAGGGCAGACCCTTCTTGAGGGACTTTCATAGCAGTTTCCTGCAGTCAATTAAAGAAAAAATCCCAAATAAACCATTTCCCTGCCATCTGCCTCAGCAGTTCAAGTCCTGTAAAGCTAAACCATCCAGGATCCATGTTCAAATCCATTTCTAAATCCATGGGGTTTGGATAGGCAGGGAGAGAAGGAGGCACTAACAGGAATGTGAGGCAGATGTGCATGAATCCATCTTCAAAGCCGCTCCTGGACCATGACTTCCCTCCCCAGTTAATTGGGAGAATGTATTTTATTAGGAGCTCTGAGGAGCTGTGGGTATCTGCGAGGAGGTTGATGAATCCCTGTTCTGCCCTGTCCAGGGCTGTGATGTGTGGATGTGTTCTGAGGTGCTGATTTCTTGTTGCAGAGCCATATCCCAGAGCTGTGCCGAGCTGCTCTCCCCACGACCCTTCCCTCAGCATCCCACACAGGCTGTGAGCTTTTCCAGGGCTCCGTGGTGCCGTGAGGCTCAGGTGTTGTGTGGATGGAGGGTGTTTCCCAAAGTCTCACAGAGCTGTCAGGATTCCCAGGGGCAGCACACATGGGGTGTGTGTGTGTGGTGTGGGATTCCTCCTTCTCCCGGGGTTGTGGGTTAGGGCCATCCCTGGTGGAAATGGCAAAGGTAAGAGGAAAGCTGAGGGAGTCAGCCTGAGGGTCTTGGCTTTGACTCAGCCCTGTGTAAGACCAAAAATAGCTGATTTAGTTGATGTTGTGCACGTGGTTTCAGACTTTGAATGCAGTCAGCGTGAAAAGGGGGCAGGAGAAGGTGTTTGGATGCCTTGGAAATGGGGGAAGAGCAGCTCCATCCACAGGCTGCAGGGCTGTGATCAAATTAATTGTGAGAGGGTGAAATCTGGAAAGCTCTAGCTAAAATGAAAAAAAAAAAAAAAGAAAAAAGAGATGAGCAGGCTGCCACAAAAATCAGAGCCTGGTGAGCTGTGCAGTAGGACTTGCCAACTGAGGTGCTCTGGGGACCTTGGGAAGTGCCTCAGCCTGGAGCCTCCCGGCCTAAATCCCTCTGCTTCCTTGACAGTAAATGTGCTGCTGTGGAAAAACCCCTGTGGGATCCTTCTGGTGCAGGATTTTCCCTCTGGGGCATTGCAGCAGCCTAATTCCTGAGCTAGGTCAGAGGGCAGCTGCTTCCCTCCCTGTGCAACCCCCCTGGCCTTTGGTTATCCAAGCCCCATGGTTTGGATTGGAGGGATCTGTTTTACAGGAGTGGATCCTGTTTCCTGGCTGGCTTGGTTTCACAGGGCTTGAACTGCTGAGGCAGAGGGCAGGGAAATGGTTTATTTTTTTCTTTAACTAAACCCAGGTTGTCTGGGCAGGTGTATCAATAGCACCTGAAACCTGCCCTGCCTTCCCCTCAGGTCCTGCTCCGTGTCCTGCGTCACCGCTCGGCCTCTTCGTGGGGTCTGGGTTATTTTTGCTTCCTCCTGAGACTCTTCAATCTGATAATCTCCTAATCTCCGGCTCCTGGCAATTCCTCTGCAGTTGTCTTGGCTTTATACCTGGCTTATGTCTTGGGAGTTGGCTTCAAAACAGCTCCTGACCTTGTTGGTTAATGCACGTTGGGAAATAGGCCTGCATAACTACAGGAGCCTTCTCATCCGTTCCCTGAATTGTTGTTGTTGTCTGTGTTGGGGAGAGAAATTCCTGTTACAAGTCACTGCTGTACAGCATCCTCCTGGTTTACATCCATTTCCAGGACCAGATTTCCAGTTCTTTCTTACCCCGGGTGCACTCTGCTTTCCTTAGTGGGCTCTTAAGACCTTAAAATAGGAGCTGCCCCATCTGAGATTAGACTCTGATGAGCACAGAAATATCCCTGGTGTCTGTGAGAGGGGACACGTGCTTCCTCCTGATTGCAGAGATGGAGAAGGGATCTTGAAAGGAGCACAACAAAGAGTATGAATCCTATGGCCCGTGAACTCCTTGTGATAAAATGTGCCTGGTGGAGTGGTTGCAAAGGAAATTTGGAAATGTAGGATCAAATTTTAGCTTTCCGTGCTGAGGATCAAACCTGATCTCATCCATTTAAATAGCAGGGAGAGGTCCAGAGGAGAAAGTGCCTTTGTTTGCTTTCCTGTGTCATTTAACACTGTATTATCCCTCACCTTTTGTGCTCCTCTGTAACACCAGCTGCTAAAATACACACCTGGAATTAAGCACCTGGGTTCAGGGTGTGCCAGTGTTCACAGGCAGTGCCTGCTGGCATTGTCCAGGCTGCTCTCCTGGTTTATTTTGTAATCTTGGCTGGGTTTGGGAGGGCAGGAAGGTTTCCTGGATACAAACTGGCTCTTCCCTGGGTTAGGCAGTGGAGGTACCACCTCAGAACTGTGCCAGGGGAAGGAGCACCTGCTGCTTCTGAGATCAAAGCTAGAGACCACTGAACTGTTTGGGGTCTCTTTGCAATCACTTTTTCCTACAAAGGGAATAGAAGAATTCATGAAGGAATTAGTTGAGCCAGGCTCAGGAAGCCAATCACTGCTGCAGCTTCCTCAGACCACCACAGTGGTGTTAGTTGTGATCCAAACTCTCCAAAACCGTGGTAGGCCTTAAGGTAGAAATTGTCTCTGAGAGATCTTTGGGCATGATCCAGAGGTTATGGGAAAGAAGCTGGAGAGGCACCGTCAGGAATGGTGATGTGTGAGTGAGAAATGGCTGCTAATACCGGGTGAATTCTTTTCAACAAGGGTGTGGGGATGGAGGTCTGGGATATGGCAATTCCCTGGGCTTTAGGAAAGGGTAGGAAGTACTCCTCTTTTGTGACTTTTTTTTTGCACTACTAAATGTGGGTACTTTTGGATAATAGCCAGTCTGATGGGTTTTCTATACTGACGTGTCCCTGGAAAACATTAGGGATTCATCCCTAAATCAGGTAAGTACTTGAAGGCTCAGGGACACACCATGATTGTTCAGTTATTAACAGGGAAGCAGCACAACCTGTTTCCCAGGGGAAGTGGAAGAAACAAGAAAATATTCTGTCCTGAGAGACCAACCCACCATTCCCTGTAACAATTCCCTCCGTGGAGGTTTGATCTGCCTCATTCCCAGCTAAAATAGCCACGGATGCTGCCTCCCTTCCCCAAATCGTGGCGACGGTGAACTAGGATAAGGGAAGCAGATGATACATTTAAGTGAGTCACGGAAGTGTGGGCAACTGGGCCCTACAGTAATTTAAAAATAAGTGTGTATGGGATGAGATTAGCAAATCTGACAGTGCTCAGCAAAGCAGAAGGATCTGCCAATTGCAAGCAGCCCATTCCCAATAAGACCTTCCAGTGCAGCCTCAGGCTCCTGTTACGTGTGTGGGGGGAAAAACCAGCACGTGGCTACTTTGATTGATTTTTGAGCAGGAATAGCAGAAACAAATGTAGTACAGACTGAGAGGAATATATATTTCTCTGGTTTTTGTTTTTTTTTTTCCTTTCTAGGAGACTAGGCACTGCCAGAGGAGGAAAAAAACCCACTTGATTGCAGTATTCTGGCAGCTGATCTTCCCGGATGTCATCCAGTTGTATACTGGCATGAGGATTAAAAAAAAACAACCGAAAAAAGGGTTTAAAATATCATCAGGGCAAAAAGAGTTGGGAAAGAGCAGTGTAGGGGTGCAAACACCAATGAGCAGGGGCCTGGTGGGGATTCTACCCGGGGTTTACTCCTCTTTGGAGGCTCTGCTTGGCTCTCCTCTGCTCCAGATGAGTCATGGACACTGTTACTGCAGCAACGCTGCTGCCAAGGAGGGGGATAAAGCTGTTGCCATGGTGCTGGATGGGCAGGAATTCTGCAGGAGTAGAAACACTTAATAATTAACTTGCAGACAAACGCGGCTTCAGATTTGCCCGCGTGCTCCAGGGAAGGTGTCCCGGGCTCCCGGGAGACTGCTGCCTGTTCCCAACAGCCTTCCCAGGGAACAGCCAAGGGCCAAGGGAGGCAAAGCTGGGCTGTGGGAAGCTGTGCCTGCTTCCATCAGTTTGTGTTTTGCATGCTGGTGCTCGGAGCTGGGAAGTTGTGGGACGGGTTAGGAATTGGGGTGGCTGATGTGTCAGAGCCTAAAATCACGGTGTAATTGCAGGACATCTCCCTGAGGAATGCTAAACATCAGGGCTTAAGGCAAGGGCTGGGTTTAAATTCCTGTCCTGTCTTCTTGGCTACTGTTTAAGGCACGATAGAAGATTTTTGTGCAGTTCTTGGGGTGTTTGGCCAAACACAGGCTTGTGTGTTCTTGTGGCAGTAAAAAGGTCGAGCTTTTAGCTTGTTCTTCCTGACAGCGTGGGTGCTGGTGTCAGTTTTTCTTTGTGCTGTGTTGATAGGGAAGGGAAAATCCCTGCCAAATGCCAGGGATGCTTCAAACACTGTCCTCTCTCTGAACGCCCATTTATAGAATTTTAGAATCTCAGAGTCTTTTGGCTCAAGAGGGACCTTAAAGATCATCCAGTCCCATCCCCTCTTGCCATGCAGGGACACCTCCCACTAGACCAGGTTGCTCCAAGCCCCCTCCAGCCTGGCCTTGAGCACTTCCAGGGATGGGGCATCCACAAATTCTCTGGCATTCCTTTGAGCATTCACCATATGGGGTTGTTGGAGAGCAGTAAAACTGTCCAGGGAGAACATTTAACACCTCTGCTCCTTGTACTGAGTTTACTTGGACAGTTCTCCAACTTACGGAGATTTGGAAGGAATAAAAGGCTTCTAGGAAAGTGCTGGTGCCAGGTGTTCATGCTCAGGAGCTCAGAAGTCTCTCACAGTGGTCCTGGATTTCTCAGACCTGTTGTCTGAGGTTGTCATGGGCAGGCCTGAGCTCTGAGCACTTGTAACTTGTTTTTATGTAGTCAATGACTAAGCCTCAGGTGGATGGATTTGCTGGAGTTTCAGAAATAGGAAGGCAGACAGAAATAAGTGATTAGCTCAGATTAACAGCAGGAATTAGTAGCTGGGAAAGTGCTTCGAATTAGAATGTTAAAGTATTATTTTCACCTTGGAACCTCCAAAACCAGCTTCCTACATCAAGCAGATGTGCTGTTGTTTGAAAGCTGACCTGACTTGTCTACACAGAGCATTTCTTTAGATTTGCTAGGGTAAAGTAAGTTATTGGAGCTGCTTTCAGTCTGTGCTGCATGTGCTCCTTCCCCAGGGAGGAGGATGATCCCTGTGCCAGGACCTGGCTCAGGGCACACAGCAAGGCTGAAGGCCAAAACCGTGGGGTTTTTAGTAGTGGAATCCTCATCCCTGGGAGTGTTCAAAAGGCCTGTGGATGTGGCACCTGGGACATGGTTTAGTGGTGAACACAGCGCTGCTGGGTTAATGCTTGGACTTGATGATCTTAGAGGGCTTTTCCAACCTTAATGATTCCGTGATTCCATGACTTTCCCTCAGAGATACTCAGAGCAGGGAAGGGCTCTGCTCCCTGTTTTCTTAACACAGGGAAAGGCTTTGACATCATTTTCAGTGCTGAGGAAAACAAGCCCTGGTGTGGGACGAGCACCAGTGGAGAGAAGAGGCCACCCTTTGTCTGCAGAGGGCTGGAGCAGGGAGGTGGCACAGGGGAGAGGACACTCCTGTTCCAGTTAAGTGCAATCGGCTTAGTGCTCCCAAAGCTGCTTAGCCCTCGCATTCTGCCACAGGGCAGTTTTTAAAACAGGCAAAGCCTCTTACACTGGAAAGGCTGGGATTTGATGGAGGTGCTGACCAGTCTCAGTATCCCAGGGGGAAATGGATGCAGGAGTTGCTGGCACAGGGTTGGGAAAAGGTGATGACCTCTGTGTGTTGGGGGAGAGAATTCTTTCCCCTGTCCTGTCTGAGCAGGGCAGTGTGAGCCTCCAGAAGTGGTTCTGTCTTCAGAGACATCAGTTTTGAATGAAAACAGGCAGTAGTGGAGGTGCATTTGGGCTCCTCTGACTTCTGGTGTGGCCTCCAGAGAACAGCCAGAAATTCCTGGTGTTTCAGGGCAGCCTTCATTTAAATTTGCTTCCCCCTGCAGATTATTTGTGCACTCCAGAGGAAAATGTTTACAAGATAGACTTCACCAGGTTCAAAATCCGGGACATGGAATCTGGCACAGTCTTGTTTGAAATCACCAAGCCAGCAGCTTCAGGTGAGTGCCCACACAAAATAAGGTTCCCATGAGCAAATGCCTTCTTTTGCCTTTTCCCACTCCTTTTACTCCATACATTTCCCAAAAAACAGGAGAATCTCTAAATTGCAGGAGGGCTGGAGCCCCATCTTGCAGCAGGAATGTTTTTCAGGTGTCTCTTTGTACCAACAGGGTGAGCAGAGCTGGCTGCTGCTGTGCTCTTACTGTTGCCATCTGTGATGGGAAGGGACAGATGGATGTTGTAAACAGGAGCAGGGGAGGAGGAGGAGATCACCGGGTGGTTGTTTCTTGGCTGTTCATCAGCTTGTGCCCCCTGCACATAGTTTAGCTCTTAGTTTAACATCTCTCACTGAGGAGTCAGGAAAATGGTATTTTCAGAAGGGAGAAACTGCCAACGGGCAAATTAAACAAACTGAACATTTGCCTTTTTTTTTTTTTTTTGTTTAATTAATTTTTAGGTGCTACTTGTAAGCATCCAAGTGTTGCCTGTTGCCAGTGGTGATAAAAACCCGGGGCAACTGTTCTTTTCCTGGCCAGGCACTTTTAACCCTTCCCCACCTCCCTGCAGGTGAGAGGAAGTTTTCTGTAGCTTATAGGTAGCAAGGCAGGCACGCTGAGGGGAAATGGCTTGTTCAGAGTCACTCTGCAGTCCTGATGTGAGGCAGGAGCAGTAGATGAGGAATAGAAACCCAGAAGATAAGAAATTACTCAAACCAAAGGGCCACCTTGCAGCATTCTGTGTCTGAGTGACCAGTGGTGGACACCTCAGGACAGGAGGAGGGTGAGCTCAGCATCAGAGAGGTTTCCCGGCTCATGTGGCACAAGAACACCACCACGGACATTTTCCCTGAGTTTCTGGTTCTCAGGCAGCTCTGACAGAGTTTTCTTTGGGCTTTTGCAGAGCGGGAGCACAATGATAGGAAGGACGTGGACCCCAACGCCGGACGCTTCGTGCGCTATCAGTTCACCCCAGCCTTTCTCAGACTGCGGCAAGTGGGAGCCACGTGAGTAACTCCCCCTCTGCTCCTTGGCCTAGCACAGGAAACAACTGAAAACTTAGGGAAAAAACCCCATCTCTTCCATGTTGATCCTGCCAGGAAGTTGATTTAACAGGGGGCTTTTTCTTTTGTTTTGAGGGTCTCCAAATCTCTTGTCTTCTTCATCACTTTAGGTTGTTTAGTCAGGGATAGGTCTGGTGCTGAAGAGATTGGTGCTAAAATGGGCAAAATAAGGTGGGAAGACTATCCAGGGAAGAGAAGGCTCTGGGGAGACCTTAGAGCACCTTCCAGTGCCTGAAGGGGCTCCAAGAGAGCTGGAGAGGGACTTTGGACAAGGGCCTGGAGTGACAGGGAGAGGGGGAATGGCTTCACAGTGCCAGAGGGCAGGGTTAGATGGGGTAGTAAGAATAAATTCTTGTCTATGAGGGTGGGGAGACCCTGGCACAGGGTGCCCAGAGAAGCTGTGGCTGCCCCTGGATCCCTGGAAGTGTCCAAGGCCAGGTTGGATGGGGCTTGGAGTGACCTGGAATAGTGGAAGGTGTCCCTGCACATTGCAGGGTAGATTATTAAGATTGTTGATTATTAAGATGTTTTTCTAATGCTGTGTTGTGTCCCTGTAGAATGCTTAAAGGAAAAGGGGAAACAATAATTTGATTAGTGCTGTTGCTTTATATTTTTGGCTTTATTGTTGCTTTTTTTTCCAGAGTTCTCTTCTGCCTTTCAGGAAGGGTGCAAATGCTATTTAAGCATGAAAGCTCACGTCAGCCTTACCCTTCTTTTCCAGGGTGGAATTCACAGTAGGGGACAAACCCATCAATAATTTCCGTATGATTGAGAGGCACTACTTCCGTGACCAGCTGCTGAAAAGTTTTGATTTTGAATTTGGCTTCTGCATCCCCAGCAGTAAAAATACTTGTGAGCACATCTATGAATTCCCCCAGCTCTCCGAGGATCTCAGTAAGCTCTTTCTTGTAAACTTTAATTTCTGGGTTGTCACACCATGATGTTCATCTGAGGTGGTTTGGGGGAGCCCTTTCTTAAAAGCTGTCTCTAGAGAGTGGGTTGGATAGAATAATTCATACTTTTATGTCTGTGTTAACACTGATTTTGTTTTCTAGTAGGATGTATCTCATCACACACCAGGCAGTTGCTTGGGTTTCTTTTTTTTTTTTTTTTTAAATTCATAAAAAGGAAGCTTCGGTATCAGGGAGAAAAAAGATAATTGTGTTATAAAACAACGAAAAACAAGATTAAAAAGACATCCAATAAATGGATAACTTAAATGTTATGATCTGGTTTAATGTTTGATGTGCTCTATTGCGAGCTTGAGAGGTTTTAGTAGGAACATAACTTTTTATTTTCTCTTCTCTCTCCCAAGACACAAGAGCACAAGCACTAAATCTCTGGGATCTTACTCTTTACAACCCCTAATTGTGTGTGTCAGCACTAATATTACAGTCTGTGGAAAATACAGTGAGGCACTGCTGTCAGGCCAGAGCTAATTTACTTTGAGTTTGCTGTTCTATCACTGTTTTTAAAAACAAAACAAAAAAAAACCCCAACCCAGAATGTAATGAGTTCTTGTTCTGAAGTCCCCTTCATATGGTGCCTGAATATATTTGGATTAGGAACATTTTTCATCCCTGTAAGCGTGCAAAGAAAGTGTGGATGTGGCACAAGAGTTCAGTGAATGTGGCGGTGCTGTGTTAACAGTTGGATTTTAAGGCCTTAGAGGGCTTTTCCAACATAAAAATTCCATGATTATGCTTGAATTGTTCAAAAGATACAAACAGGGACTGGTTTGGCCAATTCCCATTTGGGTTTTGGTTTTTCACCTGACTTTGCAGCTGCCTGAGTGACACTGAAAAGCGCCTGAGCCCAGCGCGGGGCACTGCTGAAATGAATTCCACATTAATTCTGTTGGGTTTTTTTTCCCCCATTTCCCCCTCACAGTTCGAGAGATGATCCTCCATCCCTACGAGACACAGTCGGACAGTTTCTACTTTGTAGACAACAAGTTGGTGATGCACAACAAGGCAGATTATTCATACAGTGGAGGACCTTGAGCGCAGGCTGGACGGGCCCACCTGCGCTGGCCTCCCCTCTCCTCTGGAAGTCGTCAGGGATCCCAACACCTCCAGCTCCGCTGCCTGCAATGTCACCTGGACAAGGATCCACCAACCAAGGACTCTTTGCCACAGTAGGAGTTTCATGACATCTCTTTTGAGCTTTGAAGCAGACCCGGGTTCTTCAGAACTTTTAAGCTAAAACGATCTTTGGATACCACTTCCCTGAGTTCTTTAAGTGTCTGCTTTGAAAAATGGCCTTGTGGGACCTGAGGGGTTTTGCCCTAATTCTGTGAATTTATGTTCTTGCCCTCGAGTATCTTTTACGATTGCTTTCCCAAAGAATGTAATCAGAGAAACCATGGGAGTGGATGGCTGCAGAGGCAGAGGTTTGGGTGGTTGTTTCTCTTTGTGAATGCTTCAAAGGCCAATTTAACTTGTCCAGCCAGTTGAAAATATCGAGCAAAACATCTCACAAAGGCAAGTTTCCTTTTTAGATTGGCTCTCCCCATGAGTATTTCATCCTTTAGTTTCGGTCCTTCTCTGTAATGTCCTGTTTAACCTTGGAAACACCAAAACTTGCAATGAAGAGCAGTAGCTCAGTGGCAGAACTGCATTGATCGGGTGTTTTTACATTTACATTCCTTTTACATTTCAGATGAAGGTAAAATGGCATTGTGGGTCTGTGAACCTCCATAAGTACATTCCATGGACTTCAGTTTTTTGCAGAACAAGCAGGAAAAATGGAAGGATTTTATCTTTATTTAACATTTTTGCTTTATTTAACATTCAGCCTGTTCATGCCACACATTTCCCATGTTTATTTTCTTTTGTCTCTGCTCGATACCAAGATAAGGGCTCCAGCACTGCTTGTTAGAACAACGTTTTAATTGTCTAGGGCAGCTGGAGAGTGTGGAATTTCCAATTTTCTGTTTGTATCATTTAAAGGAGCTTAAGACAGCGTTTCCCCTTTGTTAAAAATGTTTCTCCTCGGATATTAATACAGGTGAAAGTAAATCTAATAATCTACAACTTTAACACGCAGCAAAAAATTTAGCAAAAGTTTTCTCTTCAGACTCTGGAAGAAGTTTAAAGCCAGTTTAGCTCAAGAAATAGTAACACCAAAAATAAACTGGTGTGGGATGACCTGTTGTCATGAAACCCTTACTCTGAAGGTCAGTTCACTGATACTTAAAAAAAAAAAAAAACCAACACAAAAATAAAAGACAGTTGCAGTTTGTAGATATTTCTATAAATACTTGATGTCTCCATGTCTAATTCTGTGAGTTGAAGTGGAACATTCTATGTTAGCCTCAGATAGGTGTAATAATTGTAATAATTTTTCTAAAAAATACCATTTCCAGTAGTGATGAGCATCTCTGTAGTCGCAGCCTACGTCAGACAGGACTACAAACATTTCCAAGTGTAGCCTAAGGCCAGGGAGGTTTTTGTGCTCTTGTTGGGGTTGTGGTCACTTTTCAACGTGTCACCATTTGTATTTGGCTTGGCTTTCTCGACTGCTGAGAGAGGGGGCAGTTTTTTTTAAACAAAACCACAGTGATTTTAGGTTACAGCACAGTTTTTCTTAAGCTTGGTAGCTACAAAAGTGTGTCAAGTTCACTGATTCTACACAAGTAGTAGCTTGTAGTGATTCTTATCACAGTGAGACTTGTATTTATCACTATTTTTTGTCTCTAGTGTGTTAAATCATACAAGTAGCCTACGGCTGACTGATCAGTTTGAGAGATACAAAGAATTTCCTCATTATTTGTGCAGTGCTTTGAGCTACTGACCGTTCATTTTATAGCACAATAATTACTGAAGATGGAAACAGTCTCAAAAAGGTTTTAATTCCTCCCCCAACTTTTTTTTTTTTTTGCATCAGGGCTGTTAAATCACATATCCAATGACATTTTGCAAGTTTTAAGTATTCCTGAGTTTTGTTTCAATTTGCAGGAGAAAAGATGTTGATTTAAAGACAAAATAGGATATATGTTTATAATTACCACCCTGTGCAGGGTTTTTTGGGGGGTATTTTTCACCTGCTGTTCATAACAGCCATTTCTGTGCATAAGATTTTTAAAAGACTTTCAGGAATGGAATTTGCCCAGCATTGCCAGTCATCTATTTAATATGTTGTGATGAGATCAGTTGTGCTTTGGTCTGGACTCTTGGGTCATTTTACGGAGTTTCCTCTGAAATAGTCACATTCTGCTCCTTTTTTATGGTACCTCCTTTCAAGACTTATAAAAACAAGAGTAATCCCATAAAAATATTACTGTAATCAAGGGAAATTTGAGTGGTAGACATGCCCCTTGTAAAAGAACCAAGAGAAATCACTGTGTTCCCAGGAGTGCAGAGTGTGGATGGACTTTCTGACATTGTTTTAGGGTAGGTTTGAGGTTAAACACATGAGGATGAATTATCAGCTGCTCCTCTCCTGAAATCTTTTATAATTCAGATTATATGTGTAATAATTCCAGTCTCACAGTGGTGTGAATCATATAGGAGATACTTCACGGAGTGAGTTTGTTGCCTAATATTATTAGGAATATTTTAAGCCAGAAACAAAGATTGGACATTTTCAATAAAATCAATTCCAACC
This sequence comes from Ifrita kowaldi, assembly GCA_013398055.1. Taxonomy (NCBI): domain Eukaryota; kingdom Metazoa; phylum Chordata; class Aves; order Passeriformes; family Cinclosomatidae; genus Ifrita; species Ifrita kowaldi. The sequence goes on along the minus strand of VZRS01002202.1, from coordinate 108,936 downwards.
AATTTTAGCTTGAGCTTTTCAGCTGGGACAATTTTACTTCTATTAAAACCCCCCAGAGTTTGCCACAAGTAACAAATTCGGATTCTTAAACCAAGGCAAACAAGAAAACTTCCTGTGGGAAGTGCAGTGAAGGTGCTTTTTTCTGTGTCCCACTGGAGCAGTTATCGCTGTTATCCCTCTGTTTCACTTGGAAACTCTTTGTTAGCGTTTCTTTAAGGTCATCCACATCCACAATTTTTACAAAAACGTGGGAATCACTGTCCAGGGGAGAGGTTCTGTTCCTTTTCCACCTGCTCCTGCAGCAATATCACGTGTGGTGTTGACATGAGGCACATAAACAGCACCGAAAGGATTTCTCTTCAAAAACTTTGGCTGTAGAGTTGCTGTTCTAATGCCACTTCTGTCCTTGTTTTGCATTAAAAAACACCTTCAAAATTTGGTGTTAAAGACCACGCTTTGTGCAGCACCCACTAATTTCAACTTCCTTCTGAAAGGGAGCTGAGAGTTTGCAGCCCAGTTGTGAAACCCACATTTTTTTCCCTTAAATCGGCAGCTGATTCTTATTATAAACCAGTTGAGAAGCAAGTCTTAGCAGCATTGTTCATGGAAGAATTTGTTAATCTTCTTGACTAGCTATTATTTTGTATTTTAACATTCATCATTATTGGGTTTACTTTGGAAGCTCGTTGTGAAATCACCAAATATTGGCTCTGGAAAAAAAAGAATTGTTGTGTTTTCTTTCTTGATCTCATTTTCAACATGACTTTAATTAGCACTACGGCTCTGTTTTAACAAGCCAGCCTGGCAATTTGGGATCTGACTTTCTGAAAGTGAAAGAAAACATCCAAGAGCTAACCAAGATTATATGCTAATAATGCCTGGCTGTTTCCTGTCATAAAACAGGATTAAGCGTGTGCTTTACACAGTGACTTAATCTTGGAAAAAGAAACTGAGTCTCTCTGAGTGCTAATAGTGACATAATTTTTCTGAGAGACAGGGAAGTTACAGCTCAACACATTCTTTCAGGGGAATTACAATTTGACACATTTTTTCACTTTGTCAGTCTTGGATTCCTTTAGTAGTCAGGGTTTTTAAGAAAAGCAGCAGTACATTGGTGGTGAGCTGCATGCTTTAGTAACTCACACTTCCGTGGCAGGGAGAGAACCATTTTCTTTTTAGAATTAACACATCAGCTGTGGTTTGAAATCTAGAAACTTTGCTCTCAGATCAGTGGCAAAAGCCAAAATTGTTTCTGTGAGTTATCCGTTGTGTGGTGACATTTCTGAAATAACTGAATGATCCACCCTTCCTGACTCAGAAGAATTTATTTATTTATTTATTTTAATGCAGAATGTCTCCCCAGGGTTGGAAACAATCTGCTGGGGTTTAGTTCTTGCTCATAATCTCTCTCTATGTCTTGTTTTTTGAGCAGGTCAGTATGATGATCTATTTTCCACCTCTGTCCTCTGAGTTTCATTCCAGAATCTTGTGCAGTGTCACAGTGGTGGCTGGCTGTGAGTGAAACATGCAGGCTACCAACTTCCAAATCCCTTCAGTTTGAGGAAAAAACTGTTAATTGAGAAATAGTCCTACATATCGACCCATTAAAAAATGAACCCCAATCTTCATGACAAAAGTTAAAGGGAACTCTTAGTCATGCAAAGACTGGGGCTATTTAAGGTAAGAAAATGCTAATATCCCACTGTCATATTGAATAAGTATTATAAAAATGCTCTATTAATTATTCATAACCTGAAAAAGATGGTTAACAGCTCAGCTTTAATTAGATCTGGTTAGGAAGGAAACCAGAGAAATCATTGCTGTCGTTTGGGGCTGCGGGGGAGCAGCTGGAACTGTGTGGATGGCACAAAAGCTGGGCAGGTTTTGTGCATTTTGGGGGGAAAAAGTGAGGGAAAGGATGACAAGGACAGGAAAAGAATTAATTTCAGCTATTTGGACCCAAGAACTTCAGGGCCATGGTAAGTGACTCAGTTTTCTCCTGAGTCTGAGGCAGCTGGGAGCTCCTGCTCGTGGTTCTTCTCTCTACCCCCAGCACAAGCACTGCCTAAATTTATAGAGGCTTTTCAATATTAATGTTAAATACCATTGAGAGTTCATATCATTTTCTCCACATGGAAGCAGCTGAACTGTTTGAGGAGTGTGATGCTGCAGCTCTCACGTTGTAGCTCAGTTGTTCTCCCCATCACTGGTCAGTGGGTGAAATGGTGTTTGTGTGTCTGCAGCCCCCCAAAACCCCCCTGTGCTCCTGCCTGCTCTGGTGTCTACTTGTATCTAATACACCCAGCAAACCTGTTTGAATGTGACTTCCTTTTTTTTTTTTGGCATAGAAGCAGAATTGTCTGTATTAAAATGTATTTATAAAAAAAAAAATATATATATCTATTTTTTGTGGAAGGAAAGCAGGATTCTGGTTACGATACCACTGGGAAAACATTAGGAGCATTTTTACTGAGTTCATTTCTAATTCTTTGTACCTTGGTAATGATTTGTTTGCTAGGAGAACATCCACTGTGGCCCATCCTGTGGCAATGCAATGCACTGTCATGCAGAGAATCTGGTTTTCAGAAAACTGGGAGTCTTTTGTTTCCTTTTTGGGACGGGAGGGAAGTGAGGAGATCACCAGGAATAGAAGGAACCTTGGCACAGAATCCGTTCTGTGGCTTTGGCTTCAGTCTGTTTGACTTTTTGCAGATTAAGTAGAGAGAGAGAGAGAAAAGTTTGAGACTTCAGGATAAAAAAAAAAAAAAGAAAATTAGATGCTACAATTTAGTCTTCCTGTAGGAGAAGGAGAGTCCTTAAATTAATTTATACAAGGATTAAATAGGGACTGCACTTGCTTCAATTGATTTAATACTGGCAGCTTAGTCATCAATGTGCATCCTAGGGAATATGCTTAACATTTTCCATTACCTTGGGAAATGGTTCAAAAACATGTCACTTCCATTAGCAAGTGTTTCTTCTCCTGTAACAAATTGCAAAATGTAAAAAAAAAAAAATTAAAAAGAAATAAATGATTGATCTTAGAAACGAGGGTGATTGTCTATTTTATTTAAATATTTCTATGAAAAAATCATTCAAACTTTCATTTCAACTCTCTTCCATCAATATACAAACTCCAGTTTGTGTGCAAGTGTGTGTGAGCAGCTTCATTTTTTGGTGATTGATGCAAAAACTCTGCAGTGGTTTGGGTGGTTCTGTGGGTAAAACCATCACATTAAAAGTGTTCAAGTGGGATTTAACTTTCAGATTGGGAAAACCTTTAGGGGTATAATTAAAATAAATTGGTATCAGTTACATTAATGGGACTTTGGAGTTGCACAGATTGCAGCTGTGGATCAGGTTGTGATTTTAAAAAATGTGAAATTTTGAAAAGTCAGATTGAAAAACAAAGCACAAAATTGGAGAATTTGAAAAATAAATTTGAAAACATGAAACATGTGAGAAATAAATGCGTTTCAAAGTACATGAACAGAACCTTGGAGTTCCCTGGATCACTATTATGCACCAGGTTGTGCTTCTGAAGGATTTCTGGCTGGGCTTTGGAGAATCAGATTTTGAAATTAATGGGAAAATTGCTGTCTGCCTCATTGACTGAAACTGAACCAGCTGCTCGGGCTGAAGTGAGTTTTACTGCGCTAATTCCATCGTGATGGCTTTGATATTTTATTCAGAAATTCCTGGGAATACCTCTGTATTTCTCTGGGAGCAGAACAACTCTCAGAGGGAAAGAAGTAGGATGTTTTTGTTAGAAAATATCTTCTATAACTCATTTTGATTCCACAGAATTCCTGGGGACTCCTCACTGACACAATATCCCACGGGACATCGTTGTGTACTGGAATTTGAGGGAGGAATTTATTAATTCAAGGGTTTCCCTTTTGCACTATGACTTGGAGCTGCAAAAACACCAGGGCTGAGCTCTGGGTTACCTGAGCACAGGTTTGTAATGTGACTTTTTCAGCTGTCACTGGTCTGCACTCCGAGGGTGGCACTGGTTCCCTTACAGAGCTCCTGGCTTTGCCTGTGCCTGTTCTCTCCTGATTGAGCTTCCTCTCAAAATTACCTGAACAACTGGAAGCATCAGGTCCATTTCCTTACAATTCTTGCAAGGACTGGATGCTGATTGGTCTGAATACCTAAAAAAAAAAATAGCAAAATCAGTGCTAATAGCTAATAAAGCAGGTTAAACAGTCTCTGATTTTGGTGCACAGGTGTAATTACCTGGACTTGCTTAGAAATCTTCTGAGATTGGGAAGAACCTTAAAAAAAATCTGGATTTTATTCCCATGAAAACTCCCCAGTGTTAAATGCCTGCCAAAAATACACTGCTTTACCAATGCCTTTTTTCCCTCCCCTTTAGCTGGTTTGTCAGCCTCATTTATTAATAAATATGCCTAATCATTCTGGAGATGTTCTCTGTTTCTCCTCAGATCCTTATTTCCTTTAGCATTTCTCAGCTGCTGAGTTATTGTGGCAAATCTTATGTGTTCACCCCGTGTTTCTATTTCATTTGTCATTGTTCAAGGGCATTCATCTATCTCTGGCTCGCACTCCCTCAACACTTTTCACCTGCAGGAAGAACACTTCTCAGTGATAAAGTACTCCAAATTTCCCAGTTTTTCCCTCTAACACAATGTATCTTACTTTAAAGATGATTTTAGAGATGACTGAAATCTCTCATTGTGTGCTGGGATAACCCAAAACTATTTATTCTCCCTCTTTAAGTCCACAAAATAGAGCAATTGCTTTACAGAGATGATTTTTTCCCCCCTTCACCAGTGCTGTACAAGAACTTAAAATAGGAGATGAAATCATCCTGGATAATGTATTTTAATTAAAACTACAAAGAGAATTTAGGTAGGTAGAGCATAATTGCAGTTGGATGATTCCCAGCCATTATTTTGAAAACTGACTTGGGACCTTATGTAACAAAGGCCTGTTTCATGTAATAATAATTTAATTATTCTAGTGGAGGGTGTAAACCATGTTAATGAAGCTGCATATGAAAGTGATCTGTAGCAAGAAATAAAAACAGGCAGGGAAGTTACAAACAGCAGTAGATAAAACACATAATTAAATTTACTTTATGAAAGGAAGATAACACACACAGGGGGCAAGAGTTCCAAACACCTTCAGTTCTTCCTTTCCTGTGGATTGACAGGATAAATCAGAAGAGGGGAATAGCAACTGGGATTAAATTAGATATGAGGAAGAAATTCTTCCTTGTGAGGGTAGTGAGGCCCTGGCACAGGTTGCCCAGAGAACTCTGTGTGCCAGACCTGAAAGCTAAAATTATTTAGAGTCTATTTTGGTTAAAAAAAAACAAATACCAAACTCCAACACAAACTCTGTTTTTTATGAGGGATGTGAAGGGCACAGTGCACCAATGTTGTGCCGGTGTTACTCTGTTCACTGGCATTTGACTGGGGTTGAAAATCATGTTTTTATTTCCCAAATGCATTCCTTGCCATCCTGATCTATAATTAAGTGCCTAATTAAACCTGCTGCGTGCTTTGATGTCTGCACAGGTTTATAAGTCAGGAGAACAGAGGGTTCACTGTAACCCTTAAAATTAGAGTGTGCACAGAGACCTGAGCACAAGTTCAGAGGAATAAAACTCTGCCCCAGACACGCCAAGGCACTTCAGCACTGAGATGTCAGATTTTAAGGGTATTTCCCCACTGGAATTCATCAGCTGGCATTGCTCATAGCCTAAATTTGAAATAACAGTGCAGAAATGACACCTGACAAACCCAGGGCTTTGCTTCCTGTGGCTGTGTGGCAAGAGGTGCTTGGAGGAAACACAAGCACAAGTGTCACCACTCAGATAACTTTTAAGAACTATTATTTCAGCCAAAGTTTAAATTTCTGTGACATATGTTGAAATGAGAAAGACAATTTCCAGCCAAAGCAAAAATCTGCACTTTTAAAATGCCTTTAATGCTAACTAAGCATTGCAGTTTTCTCCTCAGATTAACTGGATATTTACTGGATATTAACTGGTAGAAAATATTTTTTCTGTATGTTTTAGGAGTTTTTTTATGTTCTAAAGTTAGTCTAGAGGGAAAAGCAAGTACAAGAAATGCCTTAGGTGATTGCTCAGGCCTGGTGCCTGCAGCAGGCCCAAACACGCTGGGCCTATTCATGTGGTTGAAATGAAATTCTTCAGGAGCTTCCTGGACGAGCAAGATCTTGAATTCTACATTCATCCAAATCATGTGAGTTCCCTTCTCCAGTGTTTTTTTGTGACTGGTGTGCTTCTCCCTGAGCTCTCAGTGGGTTTTTTTCCCTCATCCACCCAGCCCGGGCTGCTGCTGCTGGAATGAATTTCCTGGTGCCGATGGTGTGAGTAAGGAATTAATTCGTGTGACTAAATGAGGGCCTTTGCTGCACAGCCAGGCCTAATTGGTTTTGTCAGGAATAAATCTTTACTGGTTTCACTGGCCTCTCCTGTGCCCAGGTCACAACTGGATCGATCCAGAGCAGGGTTCTCCCATTCATCCAAGCAGCAAAATGGCTCCGGGGTGAACTTCTTGTGGCCTTTCAGGGACTAAAGGGCCTTCAAAAAGCCTGAGGTGAGGGGTTTTGAGAAGCCAGGACAAGGGGAAATGGCTTCAAACTGAAAGGGGAGGTTTAGGTGGGATATGAGGGAGAAATTCTTGGCTGTGAGGGTGGTGAAGCACATGGAAGTTGTGGCTCAGTGTCAGGCTTGGAGCAACCTGGCCTAGTGGAAGGTGTTGGAACAAAATGGTCTTGAAGGTCCCTTCCCACCCAAATCATTCTGTGATTTTATGATTTAAAAAAGACCTGAAAGTCATCAATTTGGTATTTCAGTCAGCATTTGTTATGTTGGTACCCAATACCTGGTATTTTTCATCCATGTGCTGCTTAAATAAGAGCCTCCAGGTGAAATAAATCCCATGTGCATTAATGATCTTCCCACTGCTGTAATTTTCAGTAATTTCAGTATTTTCCATGCGAACAAATATTCTTTGTGTGTGTTCATTTCTTTGAACTAAAAAAAAAAAATAGCCCTTTTCTGCTTCTACACAGACTGCATTTAGATTTTGTTTTGTGATAACGCCATCATTCATTATTTTAGTAGTTCTCAATTCAATTTTTGCTGTGACCACAGATGGAAAATGCTCCTTTAAGGCTTGCATTTATGTTATTGCAGGCAGGGAATGCACAGTGAACCAGAGAGTTCTTCTTCCACTACTGAGGGTTTTGGGTTTGTTTGTGTAAGACTGGAACTGGATTGGGAGGTCAGGAAAAGCTCATGTAAAAGTGTTTGCTGGTTTTGATATTTAATAGTCTAAATACAAACATTTACACAGATCTCTGGAAGTCTGAAGTACAAAATTGGAGCAGCAGTCCTGGTAAACCAAATTCTGGAATCCAAATATTTATTCCAGTAGTTTAAACTTGTTTGCAAGTGCCAATAAGTCTGTTGCACTTGTCAAGCTTTGTGTACAATAAAGCTGATGTGATATTTAGTGTTTTATCTGTTCCATAATTCCTGTTAATCACTGTTGGGTTTAAGTAGCTCGGTGCTGTGCCAGGGGTTTGAAAGATTGTGCAGACAGAGATCTTCTGAGATCAGTTCCTATCTCAACAAAAGCCAATGAATGTTCAGGGGTGATGGTTTTGTACCAAGAACAGGCAAATCTGGGAGGCAGAAGCCTTGTGATAATTTGGGCTACTGAGAAGAGAAAACAGCTTCAAAACATAGTTCCAGTATAAATGGTTATTTGAGTTTTTTGAAGTTGAAATGAAACCTGTAATAAAAAAAAGGTTAAGCTAATAAATCCTAAACTTTAGAGTGCAAATTTTTCCTAATCATATGTTGGAGAGGGCAACAGTGAGCACTTTCTTCTGTTTGGTAATAAGATATTTTTATGGTAATTACACTTCAGGTTATTTTTTCTCCTAGACAGGTTTGCATAATCTGTTTGGAAGAGGCTGATTAAGCAGACAGCATTAGCCTTGGACTGGGAAAACTTCATTTTTTCCTTTCTTTCTCCCCCTGTTTTCAGGGTGCTTAAAATGGAGTTTAATGCAAATGCATCTGAAATAGATTTGCAATGTGTGCAAAATACTGATTTTATGGTAGGTACGAAATCAGGTGTCACCAGCTCTAAGAAAATGTTTATGTGCTATCAGCATGTCAAGTTATTTCAGGAGTCAAAAATAAGGATTGCACAAGCTCAGGGTTTTCTTGTATATAAACTTCAATGAAAGTAGTTAAATAAACATAATTTCAAACTTTTTTTTTAGTAATTGTTCCAGAATTGTAATTTATAGTATAACTCTTTCCTCATGAACCCATATTTCAATGAGATGGTTTTGTGTCTACCAGAATCACTAATGCTAAACTGAAGCAAGACAGTAAAATTTCAGATGTAGGAGCCTGAAGTGGAGCAGGAAGGGAAATCCAAACCCAGACAATTTATATTAGTTAATAACCTGCAGTATTGTTTGTTTGTTTGTTTATCTTAAACAGAACTCTTTTAAAATAAAAATTATGACAGGACTTTTCTTATAACCTCTGTGAAATGTCCAACCATTAATTTAATTCCATTAAATATGGAATGCATTGGAGAAAATACTTTAAAGTGCTCAGAATTAATAACTTCATAAAGGGAGGACAAACTTCTCATGTGGATACAAGAAACTCAAGAAAGCACAAGAAAAAACATGTTAAAGTGTTTTTTCCCCTTTTGTTCTTTATGTCTGATCATTCTTCAAAGGCTCAGTACCAAGAGAAAAATACAGAATAAAATCTGACACTCAGATTTCTTCTCTATTTCTTCCTCCCCCTCCAGCTTGTTGTCATGTGTGTGGTCACAAGCATGGAATATATTGGTGCCTCTGAGGGAATGGCTGAGCCTGAGGCTGCAGAGGACACGAGTGACACACAGGAATTAACAAATCATGGATGGGTTGTTGTCCCCATCAGTTATAAATCTTCGACACAGGAAAAACAGTTTTGCTTTTCTCGCTTTCAAATCTGTGAATTTGGAGTTGCACAGATATTTAGCTCAGCTCAGTAATGTCCAGATTCCTACTACCAGTTTTGATGGATTTTTTCACATTCCACGGGTTTGCTTCAATCATAAATATTTTATTACATTTTTGCCATGTTTTTAGAGCAATGAACCATCCCACTGCACTTCCTCTGGTGTGTTCTCATGCATTTTCTTGTTGTCTCCCGCTACTAAATATAAAATACTGGGGAATGCTGCTCATTCTGTCAGGAATATCTTGCAAAGGCCTGTGGTGTTCTGGCCTGGTGTGGTTCGCTGTGTGCAGCTGAGGAGGGAAATTTGTAAGGAGTTTAAAAAGGATTTAATGAGAATTTGGTGCAAATAACGGTTGAAAGTCATGGAGAACTGAGCATCTCACTCCCCTGGGGTGCTGAAAATGCTTCAGAAAATCCGTGTGCCAACTCTTAGGTGTTTGCAGAGAAAAGCTGCAAAACTGAGAGAGTCTTATCAGGAAATTCATTCCCTGAGGATGGAGCTGTGCAGAATTCCCACTGGCACTGGCGTGGCTGAAATGAATTTGGGCAGTTTGGAGGGTCTGGACACCTGGTCCTGCCCAGCACTGGGGGTCCTGGTCCGACACTGGGATCTTCTGTTGAAGTCAGAGCTCACACAAACACACAGAGCCGAGGGAACCAACCCCTCCCATGTGCCAGGCTGGTGTCTAATATTTGTAGAGAGCATTATTTACCAATTATTCGTATTATTTTTGGCTTAAGAGTGATGCTGACATATTTTAAGGCATCAGAGTAGCTGCGTGTTCAAGAGCCACAGGGGTACAAAAGCAGTGCCTGAGCGCAGGGCAGGGGCTGCTTTGGTTTTGCTGTTCCTCAGTGCAGGTCTGTATTGAAATGTGTATTTATTTGATGTTTTATTTTTAAAAAAAGGCACTTAGGGTAATATTATCCTTCCAATAGTATGTACTTGGTAGGTATTTAGTTGTAAAGTGGTGACTCTTAAATTGCACTGAATATATATATGCACACACTGTTTATAAGTAGTATTTTGTATGTACTGTGTGTTATATGTACATATAATTTTCTGTCCATATACAATGCTTTATATACACATGCTGTGCTTTATATATATAATATATATATTACACACACATATATACACACACTTTTTAATGTATGTACACACAGTGGTATATTTATATTCATATTTATATTTATATTTATCGTTGTTATAGTTATTTATATTTATAGTTGTAGTTATATTCATATACTGTTTAGAAGCTTTATACTCCCTAGATGCTTTAGACTTATAGTAATATTCACATTTCTAATAATGTGTAATACTCAATTTTTCCCTCATTTCTTTATCCAAGTGTTAGGATGGCCAAAAACTGATTCCCCCAGCTCTAACATGTTTGCATAACTCTCATCCTGCTGGTTTTTTTTCCTCCCTGGAGCAGCTTGGCCAACCTGGCTGCATTTCTTCCGCTCCGTGTTCTCTTTGCAGGAAGAGGAGTCAAGTGAGGATTTCTTGGTGGTTGCGTGAGGGATTACAAAGCTGCATCACATGTGTTCCTCCTAAGTTGCCTTTATCCGTCTGCCCCTAATCTGATTTTAAGTCTGGCCTAGTAGGAAAGGGTGAGGGTGTAGCTTTGGGCCTGGGTTTGGCATCAGTGGGAGCGGGCAGAGCTCCCGCCTTGCTGTGAGACAGTGGCCAGTTAAACCTGTGTGTCTCTATTTTAAACAATTCCATCTCCTTTGTTCCATCCTTGGGAATCCCTCCTTGCTTTTTCAGGGTGTAAATCACCCAACCTGGCTCAAACTTTAACCTCCTTGGTTTAGTTCAAGTTTACATCATCTGTGAATAGAGATCACAGAATCCCAGAATGGTTTGGGTTGGAAAGGACCTTAAAGATCATCCAGTGCCAGCCCTGCCATGGGCTGGGACACTTCCCACTGTCCCAGCTTGCTCCAAACCCCGTCCAGCCTGGCCTTGGACACTTCCAGGGATGCAGGGGCAGCCACAGCTTCTCTGGGCACCCTGTCATTCAAGACACTGATATTTTTTTGGGTTTCTAGACTATTTTCCATAGTGCTGTTAAGTTCCTACTCCAGGTTACTCCGGGTTTAGATTGCATCACTTAAAATAAAATTGGTTTATTCTATTTTATTCCATTGTTTTTTTGTGGAAAATCAGAGGGAGAAGGGTGTTCCTGAAGAACTGGCCTAAGTTTAGTTCACAGTAGGAACCTACTGCAAGGTTTGGTTCAGCACCACAATAAACCCCACTGGAGGTAACAGACACAGCAGGAAGTTAAAACAGATGCTCTCCGGATTTGGCCAACTGCACCTTCTCTCTTCTTTTTTATTACCATTAAAAAAAAATCCTCATTTAATGGCTTAATAATTCATGTTCATGTTTAGTTTATGTGGCAAAAGATAAGAGGCATGAATGGGAATAAGCTCCAGCCAAGTAAAAATTCTACTAAATAGTTTTGTTCTTTTTTATTAAAAAAGCAGAGTTTAAAATTTCTTTTTAAATACAGTAAAACTTAGATATTTTCCACTGAAGTGTATTTGTTGCTTTGGTTTAGTCTGTCAGCAGCTTGTCCTCTATCTTCTAATTCTTGCAGAATTTTCAGTTCATGTTCACCAAAACCCAGGACTTCTTTCAAGGGGACTATAAATGTTTTAATAGATAGATTTTATATTTTGAGTGGTCTGTGGTGGATGGTGTTGCCATCAGTGGCTCCAAGAAATAAGTTAAATCGTTGTGTGCTGTGAGTTCTGTGTTTGTTTGCAAGCAGCTTTTGTTAAAGAAAAAGAAAAAAAAGGAAAAAAAAATCAATAATTTGTTTTCCTCTTATTTCTGGAAGACGAAGAAGATGAGTGGCTTGATAAAACGGTGTTGACAAGTTCAGCTGTTAACAATATTATCTTTAAATAATATTTTAAATTTTTTTCCATATCTGTCTGTAGAAAACGATCATACTTAAAGCTACATATCCTGCGGGCGACTTCTGGGAAAAAAGATAAAATTCTTATCCCCGTGGACACAGTCTCAGCTGACATCAATCAGGCAGGGCGGTGTGTGATGGTTCGGACTGGGTTTCCATCTCAGCGCTGCTGTTGGGCTGGGGTTCACATTAAGGCGATGGGTTTGGATCCGGGGCTGCTTAGGTAGGCAGGGGACACCGTGTCCAGCTCCATGAAGGCGGAGTACAGAGTGGTGAGCTGCAGGTCGGGCACGTTCCCGTGCGGAGTTCCAGTCGGGATGGGCACGCTGCTGCCGTTCTCCAGCTGGCAGTGGGAGGGGAAGCACTGGGAAGACATCGGGGATGATGAAATGAGGACAAGGGGATCCACGGCGAGGCTGTCGTCTTTCAGCTCCTCCCAAAGATTCCCTACAACAAAAAACCCCGCGCTGATTAACGGATCGGTTCAGCTGTCTTTGTATTTTCTCTCCATGTATTTCTTTGTATTTGCTTTTTTAATCATTGTGCTGCGGGAGATGTTGGCTGTTAAACAATTATGTGTGATCCTAATCTCTTGGGATTGGGGCAGGGAAGATCTTGTTTAGATGGTTATTATTTATCTGCCTCCAAAAATTTAAATCTGGGAGAAAACAGCGTCAATTTAAGAAAAATCTTCCATTTGATAATTCTGTTAGAAATGTATATTTATGAAGAATATAAGAAGACACCTCAGAAAATATAACTATTTGGGATGTAGATCCTATTAATGCCTTGGGAAGGGGGAAAGAGCATCCTTTTGAGCACAGATGTGGAAGGGTTTGGAATCAATATTGATCAAGAAAAATGCTAAAATGTTAATTCAATCAAATTTATTTCTCTTGATGCCTTTCACACGACAATACTCCTGCAAGAATAGCACTAAATAGCTGTGCTTGAGTAGCTTTCAGCTGGAAATAGGTCTGAATTTAAAGAATACATCCTAAATACCGTACTGCAGTACTTAATATCAGCAACTGTAGCCAAGGGGGAAGCAGGAATGTTTCTTAAACTCTGGATGCAAATCTGTAGATTCCTCGGGAAACTTTTGAAGGATTTAAACACAGAATTGCACGGTGTTTATATATAATGTAACCCAAGAAGGTGGGGTTTGTAACAGCGGCATGGAGATGTAAAATGGGGACGGAGATGGATCTTGTAGAGGATGGGATGGGATGGGATGGGATGGGATGGGATGGGATGGGATGGGATGGGATGGGATGGGATGTAACAAGCCTGACTCTCCGAGATAAAAACACCTTAAACACCCACCTTGGAGATCAAAATCAGTGAGGGACGGATTAAGAGCATCGATGTCATTGCTGAGGTCTCCCTCCTGCAGCAGCGTGTCCTGCACCGTCCTGGCCGGGGAATGCTCGGGCAGCATCTTCATCCCGCAGCTCGGGGGGCTCTGCGCCGGCACTGGGGAATCCTGAGGGATGCTGGGCTGAGTCCGGAGCTGGCTTTGAGCCTCCCCGGCAGGGAAGAGGCTCTGAGGGCCCGGCGTGTGCTGCATCAGCGCGGTGGAGATCTGGGGGAAGCCCTGGGGGGATGCGTAGCACCCGGGCTGCTGCCCCCCCAGCAAAGTGGGCAGGGGGCTCTTGGCGTGCAGCGCTGCCGAGGCGTGGATGCCGTGTAATCCCTGCGGGATCCCGGCGGAGAGCGAGGGCTCGCATAAGGAATGGGATTGGGCTGCCATCTGCCTGGAGAGGGAGGCACCTGCAGCGCCCGTGGGGCTGCAGGACAGGAGGGAAGATCGCAGCTTCTCGCTCTTGTCGCCTATCAGGGTGTCAAGTTCTTCTGGAAAACAAAGGGAAAGTCCATGACTGACTTAGCCCTGGATGGCTTGCAGCAGGAATTTTGGTGTTGCTCAGGAAATGGCAAACAGAAGTGCCCGGTTCATGTTTATAAAGGACTCCAAAGCCTGAAATGTTTTTCTAAATTGTCATTGCCAAGTGGGTATGTAATAAATTCCATTTTTGGGTTTAAAGGTTGGATACTTAGCAGTTAATCCCAAATTTTATTTGATATTTCTTATTTCAACATTCTTTTTGTCATAGAATGGTTTGGATTGGAAGGGATGTTGAAGATCATCTCGTTCCATCCCCCTGCCATGGACAGGGACACCTCCCACTAGACCAGGTTGCTCCAATCCCCATCCACCCAGGCCTGTTATCTTAACGTTTAGTGAGATGTCAAGAGAAAATATTTTCTTGGTGAACCTACAAAACCAGGTCTACTTTAATTCTTCTTTTCAATACTTTTTCTTGTTTTGCCAACCAAGGAAAGATCCTTAAATGCTTTCCTAAATCATGTTTAAATTCTCTTATAGGCCTTGGTGAAAAGAAAAGTCCTTGGGAGAGCTGTTTGAGAACTAAAACACCGACAAACCACTGACCTGGCTTTGCCATACTCTTCCTTACAGCCACCGGGTCTTTCCTCTTCCATTTCTGAAGTTCCTCCTGCATCTTGTCAATCTTGGCTGGATTCAGAGCCCACAAACAGCCTTTCCGAGAAGAATTCCCTGACTTGTTCTCAACTTTCTCAAAGCACTTGTTCAAAGATAAGTTGTGGCGCACGGAATTCTTCCAGCCATCTGGAGCTGTCTGGAGAAACAAATCCAATGTAAGAACAGAACTCCAAGCTGAAAAAGCCACTTAAAAATGTATGTGTATATATTTATAACTCTGTTTTGACTGGTGATGTTACAAGAAATGCTGTTGAAGTTTGTGCCTTCTGCAATGAGAAACTTGTACGTTAGAGGGAAGCCACAAAAATGTTACAGTCATGTTGTGTGGGAAGAGAGGGATCAGATAAAATAGTAACTGATCTTCTAAGCAGAAAGGTCAGAGACCCACTGGATCTTTAGGAGTGAATTTCCACATCACAAGAATCAAGTGTGTAAAAATTTATGTTCTAGAACTATCTTGGAACACCTAGAAATATTTCCAGCACTTCATTAAAGCACTGCGTGCTGCCTGGGCTCAAATTCAGTGTCCAGGCAGACTTCAAAAGAGTTTATCATGCCCCTGTAGGAGTAACTTTGTGTGCTGGCCAATTACATAACCAAATGGTTTAATCACAAGCCCTACAGATGAGATACAGGTTTCCACAGCTGATCATTCATCTCTGTGCTTTGCATTTATTTTTAAATCAGCAGGAGCAGCTGGAAGGTTCTTTAAAGTGGATCATTAAAATGATTCTTTTCTTGTTTGCAAAAAAAATGCTCATCTTTTCTTTTCAATTCCTCATAAGAATTGAAAGAAATGAAATGTGGGTGAAGTTGTGGCTATTGCTTCATATTCATGGATGCAAATATTTGTCATCATGACTGTTCATATCAAGCAGAGAATTATGGAACAGAGAGCACAAGAAATAAATGTGGGTTTCCACAGTCTTTTTAAAAATGTTAAAAATTGGAGTTTCCCTCTTATGTTCATCAAGTTTTTTTCCATTCTTACTCTTTATTAACAGAGTCCTTCTCTCACAGAAAGTCAGATTTTTGATAGTTTGATAATTCCTTTAATTGTTGCCTAGTCCATCAGACTTCCTCTAAAACCATCTTATTTATAAATGGATATGAGTCCATTTTGTCTTTCACATGGCAGACTGTGAATTTTAAACATGCTTTGATGATATTCTTTTATCAGGATTTAACTTTTTGTACATGCTTTTATAAGGAACCTGTTCTTTTGTTGCTTGTAAAGAACTATTGCGTGGGTTAAAAATGTCATATTGAAGAGTTGAGGGTGAAATTGAATACTCATTTTCCTCATTAAAAAAATAGATAGGTGTGGAATTAAATATCTCTTACTCACTAAAAGAGAAACTATTTTCCGTTCATAGCAGCACAGTTTCTACCACTTTGGCCCACCTGATGTCAGCATTTCACTGTTCTGTCTCATGGGTGAGACAACATAAATTGTGTTAGAAAGGAGAAGAGAGAAGAGAAGAGAAGAGAAGAGAAGAGAAGAGAAGAGAAGAGAAGAGAAGAGAAGAGAAGAGAAGAGAAGAGAAGAGAAGAGAAGAGAAGAGAAGAGAAGAGAAGAGAAGAGAAGAGAAGAGGAAACAAACCCCAAACCTTTAAAACCTTTTCTGCCACAGGGTCATGCTAAACATGACAAATCAGTTTTTCTCCCTTGCAGATAATACTCAAATTATTTTCTGGCAGTTCCAAAAGTGAATAAATCTGTTCCTCCCTGGTAAGTTGTGTATTTAGCTACTGAACAAGATGACCTGGAAAAATACTCCTGTTTCTTGCCCTGCACCCAGGCTCCACACACCTCTGTGTGTACCTAGACAGGATAATTGGTGTTTCTGCTCAGATGGGAGCGGCACGGGCTTCTCAGAGGTTTTCAGGACGTGTGGGGGTGTCAATTAGGAGATGGTTTTAGAAACTGTACGAGCAAAAAAGTACAGGGATTGATTTTGGAGGCTGCTGCCGGGAGCCCAGCAGGTTCTTGCATTGAACTTGGGATTGCTGAGCTGTGAGAATTTATTTGCCCAGGTAGGGCTTGAAGGAACACTCAGTCTGTCAGGTGAAAAACTACCAGTTTTTTAAGCAGATGTGATTGTTAATGAGCAAACTTTGGCTGCTGGAGTGGCTCTTGGGTAGCTGGAATCTCCTTGCTGTGGCTGATTTTGGCCATGGCTGCATCCAGCATGGTGGGGATGAAAGTGCAGAATCATAAAATCAGCTGGGGAATGCCAGAATCATTAAGGTGGGAAAAGCCCTCTGAGCCCACCATTAACCCAACTCTGCCAAGGCCACCACCAGTCCATGTCCCCAGGTGCCACATCTACAACACTTCCATCAGACCACAGACCTTTCTGCCCTCTCGGACCACTGGCAATAACTCCAATTAAAAAGATGAAAGCTTTTTATTAGACTCACTAATCACTACAGGAAAAAAAAAAAAGGACAAACATGACAAGCCAAAAATATTATTGTCCAACCCCAGTGATCCTGACCAGCTCTTGAAGTTTAAAGAGTTCAGTGATCTTGCATAACCCTCTCTCTTTAAATCTAGGTTTCAAGAGAAGGGAGAGGTACATCAAAGACTAATTCAACTTTAGCTGCGTGGATTTTTTTTTTTTTTTTTGGTAGAACGTAGGAGTTGGATTGCTCTGTTTCAACTAGAAATGAGATTGTTGCATCATAGAAACTCAATTTGCTGTGGCAGCGAATCCCAGTTAATTTGACTCGGCTTGTATCATCCCATGTCTCCCAGCAAGGCTCTGTGCACACTTGCACTCTTATTCTCCAACCTAAATTGTTTCCCCTCTCCCTTTTATATCCTACTTTTCAGTGAGTGCTGGTAGCAGCAGCAAGATGCTCTTTGCTGATTTTTATGTGATTTTATTTTGCTGAAGACTCTCCAAAAGCAGGGAAGATGGAGGATAATAATCTTTGCCATATATTGGTAATTCTCTGGGCTGCTCTAAAGACCAGAGGCAGGCAGGGATTGATGCCTGTAAGTGTAATATCTGATTGCTCATTCTCCCCTGGTTATTTTAAGGATAACAGTCAAACACATGTGACTGCATTTGTAAGTAAAATGCAAAAATAAAGCTGTCACAAAATAGTGAATATTTGGGTAGTACCCCCTGCACTGTGCTTTTCCTGCAGCAGTAACTTCATTCTCATCAGTTTTTAAATGAATTAAAAAGAGAAAAAGAGATGAGGTTCTGAAAAACCAGGAAGGACCAGGATGGTCCTGGCAGAGCCATAGTCCTGAGTCCAAGGGATTCTGCCTGTGCTGGCAGCAGCAGCACTTGCTTTAAAGCTGCTGATTAATTTTATGATCAATTGTGTTTTAAGACAACACAGAATTAATTTCAGTTTGAGCTGAAGAATAAACTTGCATGTGCCTGTAAAAACTATCAATAATATTCCCACCTCTCTGCCTGAAACTCCTGCTGTTTTCCTGTGGGTTCCACTGGGATTTCTGATGGTAGGCTTCTTTGTTTTTCTCTCCCTTCCCTTGCTTATAACTGATGGAGTAGTGAGTGATTCCTTTGGGAGGAAATCTGGGAGTACAGGAGTGTGATGGATCCTGA
This sequence comes from Ifrita kowaldi, assembly GCA_013398055.1. NCBI lineage: Eukaryota > Metazoa > Chordata > Aves > Passeriformes > Cinclosomatidae > Ifrita > Ifrita kowaldi. The sequence goes on along the minus strand of VZRS01002202.1, from coordinate 90,843 downwards.
CAGTTCTTCCTCTGTGATAATGTGGATTTTTCCCTGATTACTGACATATTTAATCTCACTACTTTTTTGTGTGCGCTCTATTTATCCCCAGTGTCCAAAACCACTGCAAAACTGTATTGGAACATTTATTTTTAGTTAGTATCAGTGTTCTTTTCATATTATAAATGTTTGAACTGCCTTGCTGTGGCTGTTTTAAATTTGCTTTAGTTGCTGCAGGGCTATTTGCAATAGGAAACAGGACAGACTCACTGGCTTTATTTTCATTTTTGGGCCTTGCTCACAGCTGAGGTCACCCACTGCGGACTTCAGTGAGGTGGTTTTGAAGAATCAGCAGAAACAAAGCTCTGAGTGGAGCAGCACTTGATGATTCCATTACAGCTCTTTAAAAAATCTTAACTAATCCTCCTGCTCTTGGATCCCTGTGCTGACTGAGCATTTTCCATTGGCATTCCAAGTGTGGGGAGCCATTCCCTCATAGCAGGGATCCAAATTTCAGCAGTGCTGCTGCAAACCATCCACCCCTTCCCTCCCCAACTCGCTGTGTAATTATGAGCTTAGTGCCATTATCACACATTATGCTTTTCTTTGTGCAGGGCATGCACGGGATGCTGTTGCCCAAGATGAATATCCCAGCTCCAGGATGGAGTGAGATAACCTGGAATCCTCTGCTTCCACACCAGTCTGGAGGTGCTGCAAGCTACAAAACCAGTTCTGCCTGTATTTGAGGTCTGAGAGGAAGGAGTGAATGCATTTTTAAAATTATTCTCCCTTTTTATGAGCTGCTGGTGAGGAAGGGTCACTGTTATACACCCAGCTGGAACAGTTCCTAATATCTTTTGGAGTTAAATATCACCACATTTCACATTTCTGCCCAGGTGCAAAACGCTGAGTAGTTTGTGATCATGAGAGTATATAGTGTGTAATTGATTTGGTATTCATCTCCTGAGAAATTATCCCTTTTCATAGCTGGAATCCCAGCCCTTATTCCTCTGCTGACAGATCAGCTTAGAGGGAGATTCTCCTCCCCAGCCCTGTGGAACTCACCTTGAAGTAAGGGAAGTGTTCTGTCATGAAATTGTAAATCTCACTGACTGGCAAACTCCCTGTCTTGCTGTTTTTGAGAGCCATGAAGATCAGGATGCTTTAGGGAGAGAAAGAAAAGCATTTTAGCCTCTTCTGCCTGACTCCTCACAACCAAAAATAGCTCATTTTTCACAGCCTGTGTAATTACTCCCACTTTAACTGTTGTAGCACAAATACAGAGATGATTTTATGTTTCCACTCAGTCATTTACAAAAACCTCCTTGCACTGCTTAGCTCCTACAGGTAATTCTCAGAGCTCATACAGAAGGTCCAACCTGTGTTTAAAATAAAGCAATATAGAAAGTAGAATCAAGACCTTCAAATCCTGCTGGTGTGTAGTTCCTGAAGGTTTTATTTGAATGCTTAAGCTGGTGAAGGCCACAAAGAGAATCAAACTGACAGTGACAGAGGGATAATTAAAATTTAATTATCTGATCTACTTTGGGGGCTAAACCCATGTGACTGCCATAGCTGGTAAGTTTTCTAGGCATTTCCTTGCTCCAGTAACTGGGGAAAAAAAATCAAATTTAATGCAGCTGCTGGAATAGACTGAGCGGGATCAGTGCTGGTGAAATTTGCAGCACCTAAAATTTTGCTTTAGAGAAACGTCTCCCTTTTTTTTTTCTGGGATTGATCAAGACTGTTCCCCTGCTTCACAACACTTAATTTCTCTGTGCCTTGGCCGGCCCCAGAGCCTGGAACGTTTTGTGATCCGTAGGGACAGGACAGAACAGCCCGGGAACAAGACAAATAAAGAGCGAACGTGTTGTTGCAAACGATGCTGGAAACAGGCCAGGGATAAACAGGGTATTTCCTGTAAGGTGAGGGCTTGGAAAAATATTGTATTACCTGTAGGAGTAGATGGGTTTGGGAAACAGAGGCTGCTGGGATTCTTGGCTGCTTTGAGGAGCAATCCTTTGGTAGGGGTAGTGTGAGGAAGCGATGTAAGTCACGGGGTAGCTGCCTCCTGAGGGGTACTGCAGGCACAGGAGAGATGTTATTTGCTTTAGCAACAAGCTCCCAAAAATATCCCCTAATAACAGCATTAATAACAGCGTATTTTTGAGGATACTGCATGGAAAAAAGTGTTTTCTTCATTGCCTGCTATGTGAAAATCGTGAGGAGCTGTGTCCTATTAATTGTCTCTAGATAATTCTTAATTTTATAGACCTAAAGCTTATCTCCCTTCAGCCATCTCTTTTGAAGTATTTCAGCCTGCCTGGCCTCCCCTGAACATGCACACGAAAAATCAATGATGTGATTTTATTGACATTAAAAGAAATATACCCAAACCATCAGAATAAAATACTTCAATGTTCACCTTAAAAAAACCAGCTGAGTAAGTAAAGCTGCTGAATATCTGGAAAGAACCAGAGAAGTTTTGCCTGAGCCTGTTTGCTGTATTTTTTGGTTGCTTTTTCTTTAGGTGGAGAGGGTACAGAAAGGCAAAAACTAAAAGCATATAAAATCTGCTCCTGAGGGAATAGCATCCCAAAATCTCTGTTAAAATCGCTGTCATCGTGCAAGGCAGGGAGAAAACCAACAAACAACGACAAGAACTTTGGTGGATGCATCAGAATGTGTTTAAGATGAATGGATTATTATGGAATAAATCAGTGATGTCATTCCAGGGGTCAGGAGAGCAGCATGTGAGATATTTTTGAGGTGGTTTCATGCTGCCCGTCCAGTGCTGAAGCTGTTGGGCTGCTCCCTGTCTGTTCCCTCACAGTCAGTTCAAAGGAAAGGCTTCTCCAAGGAGCCACCGCCTCAAGTGACATTTCCACCCCATTTTCCGTATCAGAAAGCTGAAAAGAATAGCCAGGACCCCTAAAATCAGACAATATTTATGCCACCCTTGCCTTTCCCCTGGCAGCAGCAGCAGAAGCTCCCTGAGAAATGCTGACCTATCTCTTCAGGAGATCTCTAAGCCTGTCCAGCTCCCAAGACACACTAAAGAGATGGGATGACCAGCATAAAAAAACAGATGAAAGACTGGAGATAATCCACACAGCCAGCCTGGGTTGCACCAGAGTTTCTGTAGATTTGCTCTCAATTTTTTAACATAGCACTTGGTCTTTTTCTTTACCGAAAATTCCACGTTTTTCTTCCCCAAATTACAGTTTAAACCTGCTGGAAAGAGGCTTTCAAGAGCAAAGGAGCATTACCCAGTTGAGGTAAGATAACAGCAGCTGACCCTCTGGGAGCTCTGTCTGAGAGGAATTTCTGCCTCTTCCACATGAATCTTTCCAGATGCCAGGGGTGAGGCATGGCCAAAATTAGAAGTCCTGTCACATGCTATTAAAAAATCTACCTGGATGCCTTCCCTGGTACTCAAAGGTTGCTGGGGCCTGTTCTGGTGTTTTACTGCTCAGCTCCAGCAGTCCTGTGCCATGAGGTTTGTGTGGTTCCTCCGAAAAATTATGATGTAGCTCTCAAGACTCATTGGGAAAAATCCCTTGGACACCTCCTTAATTTCTAATTGTAATCCCTTTTTTTTGGGTCAATAGCTTCAGTTGCTCTTGGTGTTTGTCCCCTTAAAATGGCAAAGTATTCACAGTTTATTTATTTGTTCTGTGCTCTGAATAATTGATCTTGGTTTCTCTGTAATTTCATTCTGGCTGCTGGAGTTTTTCTTGCCTGTTTGCTTTTATCTTTCTAACACTGAACTGCCTGAAATGGAATGTGCAAAACCAGACTGAATAGACTCAGTTTTTTGCATGGTGAAAGAAATGAAATGTACATAATTAATCGTGTCCTGCCTTGTTAAACTAAATATTGGGCACAATTAGAGTCTCCAGAGCTGCTCTGAACTAATTTTTGTGTGCAGTGTGGTGCTCCCTGCCCTGTGCACTGGGTGCAGATTTTTCCCCCAGAGTAGAAAACTGGGCAATTCCTACAATAATTCTGATTTTTATTGGTTTTGGTGGCTCTTTGAAAGGAAACAACACTAAGACAGGGCCGGTTTTGATGTCATCATGAAAGGCAAGACCTGGGCGTTTTAGGGATTATTTCTGTTTTATTGGTTTCATTAGTCCTTTCTGAGGGAAGGGAGGCTGGGGAATGGGCTGGAATGACAGGCTGGAGCTGGTTTTACAGTCTCACACAGCATGAAAGGTGTTTCATGGTGGGTGGGTGAGTGACTCCAGCCAGTGTCGGCTCCTTCATTCGGGCCAATAATAACTCATTTTTCATCTGAGTCACCATTTCTGTTGTGTCCAGCAAAGGGCAAGGTGGGGCTGTTTTATCACCTGGACAAAATTAATGAAGGGCCTGAATCCCTCTCATCCCTCTAATGAAAACTGAGGCTCAGTTTGAACATCCCCCACTCCAGGGCCCGCTCTCTGGAGCGGAACTTCCTTGGAGTGATTTAACTCGCACTGCCCCATTCCAGTTTGAAATGTAAAGCACTAATAATGGGGCTGCTCCATGCAGAAGAGATTATTCCACTTCTTCTCAGCTGCACCCCATGTTCTTTTCATTTCCCAGTGTGTGATTACAGCACAGGGACAGCAATTCCACCTCTTTTACCCATTGGTTTTTTGGGGTTTTGTTTATTCCTGAGCAGTAGAATACGCTGCCAGACTTCTCCTACAATAACATTAAGCACAAATATTGGAAAGTCTGACAGAAACCTGCTGCACTTAAAAAATTTGTCCCAGTGCCAGCCTGCAGGTGGATGGAGGATTTTCCTCTTGGTGCCTGTTGGATCTTGCCTGGCAGCTCCCCAGAGCTTTAATTCTGGAGGTTTTTGGAATGTGGTCAGTGTAGAAACAGCACTGGGATCAAATCAGCAAGGACAGGGGAAAGAATGCTTTCAGAATGGATAAAGAAATCAAGAATATTCCATGAATTCACAAGCTGGGTGGGGTTTCTGCTAAAGCAGCACACAGAAATGGCATTTTTATGGTGAGTGAGATGTACGGAGCTGTGAGATATCCACAACAGATTATATTTGCAGCAGAGCTTTTTTTTTGGTATCATTTTGGGTCCATTTTCTTCTAAAATAACAATCATGGATTTGTAAGTTAGGATAGTAGTGCAATATCACCTTTCTTTTTATTTGAATTTTATTATTACCTTTTATCACTTCCACTGAGTTTTAGGCTAACAAGAAAACAACACAAGTAAATTAATTCTGGCAGTGTTGATAAGAATTTAAAGATTGTTGCCTTTTTGCCACATGTCAGGGAAAAACAAGTAAAATCTGGCTGGTGGAATATCAGTGTGATAAGGAAAATAAAAAGCCAGGAGTGATGAGTGTTTCCATGACTCAGTAACACCACACAGATTAACAAGCCCAGTGAAATGTCACACAGGAGCCTGGGTTTGGTTTTCTTTGCCCAGTTTTAAATCCCTGCTCTGTCAGTCATGTTTTTTATACTCCATGAGCCAGTGGAATGAGATGGCACAGCTGATGCCACGAAATCTGTCATCAGTCCCTGGGATCAAAGGAGACAGAACTCAGGTGTGAGCTTTTATCTTCAGATATTTTGGAGTTTCCTTTAAGTTCCATTTCATTCTGCTCTAATGGTTGGGTGTTTTGGAGCTGTTCTGCTTTTGTACATGGGTTTCTACCTATAAATCTGAAAAATCCTCGTTGCCTTAAATTCACCTTAAGTTTTTTCCTTTCCTTGTTCGAAATCAGCAAATTTCGATCTTGAACATCTCCTCGAAAATTTTATACCGTGCAGGTAATTGAGCATCAAAGAGGAAAGTTTCAAAGCATTGGGCAGCACCACCATTTACATCTGCAGGAAATTATTTTAAGTGTCAATAATGAAGTCACATCACAGAAGAACAACCTGAATCTTGCACATTCTCCTGCATCATCAGCATTATTGTCAATTATGCTTTAGCTGAATAATCTCTCACTGGGGATGATGTAAGAGGCAAAAGATTTCCAAAGAGATGTGTGTGCCATCAAGCACAAGGAAAGTGAACAACGCTTTGCTGTTCCAATTTTACTTTAAAATATTTTTCTATGTTTGGTCTGAATTTTAAGTATAGGGTCACGTGTATTTGGGTTTTTTTTCCTGAAGTTAACGCACAGTTAATTAAGATCCTGAAATGCCAACAGTTTTGTTAATAATTTATCTGGCTTCAAAGCAAAATTTCTGGGTGAAAATATAAATATGCAGTACCAAGATTCTGTTTTTACAAGTTTTGGGGGTTTTTTTTCCTTCTTCTTTTTCTGAATGACCATTTAAAAATGCTTTTAGCTCTGGTTTGTTTAAGATCTCATTCTCATAAACAGAATGTAGATATATAAACATGGCCCTGGAAGCCCACAACTTTAAAGATGTTTTAAAATCCTTTTTAAAAATTATTATTACCACAATTATTGTACCAACTGAGGGCTAAAAATCCAGGGATTTTGGTGCACCTGTGGTACTGACCTGATGGAAAGGGTGTGAGGGGCAATACATCTGCTGCACTTGGGGCTGGTAGCAATACAAACCAGGCTGCCCTTCCAGGGGGGATGTCCTGAGCTTCATGTCTGAATCCTGCTGGAAAAATAATCAAGGAATGAGTTATTAGAGAAAACTTAATTTGAAATAGGATAATTCTGTTTATCACTGTCTGGATTTGCCTTCATTATGTTGACTTTTTGGGGCTTAATTCTGTCTCAGTGAGAGTTAATAGAAGTTGGTTTGTGTTCTAAGGGTGCAAATCTGGGGATGATCCATCCCTGAAGTGTCCAAGGCTGGGTTGGACGGGGCTTGGAGCAACCTGGGATCGTGGAAGGTGTCTCTGCCCATGGCAGGGGGTGGCACTGGATAATCTTTAAGGTCCCTTCCAACCCAAACCACTCCGTGATTCCACGAAGACATGAACCAATTCCTGCCTTTCCACAATTACAGCTTTAAAAAAGGAAATCCCAGGCCACATTCCATGCAAAGAGCAATCCAGAAAACGTCAGGCTCTGTTTATATTTTTATTTTCCCCCCCTACACACACAAACCACACACTCCAGCTTTCATTCCTGAGCGGGCACATGTGTCTCCCTCTTTTTTTCATTCTCCTTGATTTTATCTTGCAGGCTGGCAGTCCCTCCAGCTGGCTCTGGAATTTTGGCCTTAGCTGGAGGGTGAGGTCTGTAATGTACAGGAAAGAGGTGGCAGAGAAAAATCACACTGGGCTGACTACTGGGTTCAACCAAGATGCAGGGAATATGTAAAAATGGAAGAATTCAGTGAGAATCTTATTATTTCAAGAATCTAATAGCACTTATCCTTAAAGCATGGTACTAATGACAAGCTCTTACGGTATTTTGTCTAATAAGTAAGTATAAAATTATATATTACATAATAAATATTTTAATACTTTTTCTATCTAATGCATGTAACATATCTAATAAATATAAAATATTTGGTATTTTTATGGTATATTATTAGGAGCACAAATTAGACTTGGTTTGACTGCCACTATTAATAAATATCAGTGTTATTTTTAATTATTACATTATTAATAAATATCAGTGACTACCAGATGAAGATTTTCAGAAATCCCAACTTTCCAGCAGCCTGGAAGTGATTTAGGAGTTGGGTGCTGGCAGAACCAGGGGAGACACCAACAGGGAGTAGTTACAAGTGCTTGTAAAGGGCTCCTGCAGTGCTGCCTCTGCATCCTGCACATCCTGCAGCCCAGGGATTTGGGAAGACAATGGGAACTTTTTTTCCATCAGCTGCTCATAGGTTTTGCACTGAACTCCTCTGACCTAGATGAGTGTTAATCCAGGAAATAAGAGATTTAGATCAATTTCCTCCTTAACCTGGATGGCTTCAATCCCCAGGTATGTTCCCTGACAACATCTCTCCATTCCCTGGTCTTAATCCAATTAAGATTTTTTTTTAGAACTCCTCTTTCATTTGGTAGCCCGCGAATTCTCCCTCTCCCAGCCATTTAGAACCAGCTCAGGGCCCTCCTCTGGCAGGTGGAGTTGTTCTTTTTGGCTGCAGTAGATGATCAAGATGCACTTTACACCTTGGATCACAGCAGAGATATTGTGGAGATACTGGAGGGTGATTTAATTTGCTTTTCAGGGATCTCTGCTGCCCTAAGTAGGCACTTGCCTCTATCTCATATTGGAATTAGCCCAGGTAACTTGGCACTGCACGTAGAAACAGAGCTGGTGTTTAATTTTTGGTGGCACTGACGTCTTAAAGTTTCTCTTCTATTCACATTGAGAAAAGTGCAGGTGAGCTGAGGTGTTATAACAAATCTGCTCCACATCCTCGTGCTTGAAAATACTGTTTTGTGAACTTTTGCCTCTTGAAAATACCAACTGATGACAAATCTTGTTGTCAGGCAGGATTCGGATATTTAGGATTTGTGTACCACATCTAATGGAAAATCTTTTGTCCTTGTGCATCTTTCTGAGGGATTTTTCCAGCAGAGGAAGACCACAAAATAGGGAATTTGGACACATAAATATGGATATATCCAAATATGCTTTTCCTGAGCTTTAGCCAGTAGCTTGCCAGGATAACAAATATCAATGTAATCACACTAAGACATAAGAAAACACTTCCAAAAGCATCTTTTTACCATTGAAAACAGGGAGAATAATTCCAAAAAACCACTGACCATGACCTGGGAGCCGTGCTCCTGCCCCGTGGTGCTGTACTGGAGGCTGCTGCACCACGGCTGCTCCGCGGAGATGTTCGGGATGTGGGTGGGAAACGCCTCCGGCTCCTCAGGACCTGCAGATCCTGGCAGGCCCTCGAAGCCATCGATGCTCCTGTGATTTTTGAAGGGAGAAGCTTCTGGTGGCAGGGCCTGGTGTGCTTCCTGGAAAACATCCTCGCTGATCTGCCTCTTGTAAGGGTGGAAGGGGTTCCTGCTGCTCTTGAGGAAGCGGTCGTAGTTCCCGGCTGTGTTTTCCTCGTAGCTGTACCGCCGGAATTTTTCCGTGCTGAAGGATGCCTTGAATTTGTTCTTGCCACAGGGAATTCCTTGGCTCGCAGGGTATCTCCCGTGGATTTGGTCCTGGGATGGGGAAGCAGGGCTGGGGCTGTGAGAGGATTCTGAGCTCTTCCTTTCTGTCCTAGTGTCTGGCTCATAGGGTTGGCAGCTGTAGCTGGGGTTATCCTGTGATGGAATATTGGCATTTGTTGATTTGAGGTTGGTGTATAAGATTAGTATGAGCAAATATTTTATTCTTTTCACTATCTGCATTATTTATTTGTAGAAATAATTTATATTTTAATTACATTAAAAACGCATTGTTAATGGTAAGTGCGAAATGACCAGTGCTAACCACCTTCATGCAGAGAAGCCCTAAAAAGATTTAAAAGGTTTTCTGATTGCTTGGTATCCAAAACTATTCAACAATTCCTTAATAAAAGCAAGGCCAGGTTGGATTGGGCTTTGAGCAGCCTGGTCTAGTGGGTGGCACAGAACTGGATGGCCTTTAAGGTCCCTTCCAACCCAAACCATTCTGAGATTCCATGAGAAAACCAAACTGTCCTTGAAAAATGGGGCACCTTGACTCCCTGGTCTGACCATTTCAGGGAAAGGCTGAGGTATGCTCAAGCGACGAAGGATTAAATGACAGGAATGTGATAAGTGCAAGTCCTGTCACCTGCAAGTTTAGTCAAATAAGCTTGATCTCATCCCCTGATGGTGTTGCAGGCTCCAGATTTGTTGGTGGTTACATCACTTCCCTTCATTAAGGTGGCCACACTCATTTGGAGAGACAAGGCAGGCTCTGGGCAGACACTTCAACCTTCCTGTCTCATCTCCTCCCCTCCCTTTTGCACTTCAGCAAAGAGAAAATACCAGCTACTGAAGTGCTCTTTAATCTGGAGGAGAAAGGCTGGAGCAGGGCTGGTGTCTGGATCCTGGCACTGAAAATATGCATATTTTCCCTGACACCGGGGATGAGTAATCACTGGGATGCCTTTGAGAGGACACACATCAGTCAGGAGTGGGGTGTTGTGTGCAGGGAGGGGGGAAATGGAGTGTCCCGTGTTCCACAAAAAGGCAAACCAGATTATTGAGTGGCCCCTTCCCTCCTTCCCTCTCCAAATCAGAGCTGGATTTGGAGAAATCCCTTGGGGAATAAAAGGATAAATCCAGGGCTTTCTGCAGTTGAACATGGAACAGCTTTTGCTGGCATTTTGAGTCGTGGAATAGGAAATTTAGCTGGAGTTTAAGGTTAGCTGAGCAGGATAACTCAGCTTTCTACCCTTCAAGAGTAAAACTTTCGGTGTTTGCTTTGTCACCAGTAGGTTTGGTGAGGTTTAGTACATTAAGAGCTGCATGTTGATTCTGATCTTTGAAGAAAGAGAACAGGCCTGGGCCAGTTTACTCACACTTTGCTGAACTGGGGATATTGAATCCCCCTGTGCCTTCATGAGGTCCTGCTGGTCCCTTTCCAGAGTGTCCGAAGGAGAAAATTTAATATTGGATTGGTCCTGGAGTAGCGAAACCATCACCAAATCCACGTCAGACAGAAACTCTGTCAAGGCAAAATCAAATTACAATGAACACTTTCTAAAACTTCAACTGTGGAACAAACTCCTTGTTGGGTGCCTGGACAGGCTGGGATATGCAGCTGGACCCATCCTGAGGAATTCCTGATACAGTGGAATTGTAGGTCTTAAGGAAATGTTCTGCAGATGCAATTGCAATGGAGATGGGATATGAGGTTTCTATGGATTCACCACACAACTTTTACAAAAATAAGTAAATTCTTTGTTTTCTGTAGGATCATAAATGAATGGTAATGTATTGTTTTGGGGTTATGCAAATTTGGCAGTGTCACTTTATTGAGAGTTTGTGATATAAATGCGCCCCAGTTGTTTTCAGAGGGATTATATTAAAAAGAAAGGGTATTTTCCTGCCATTATTCAGGCTGATGATTACAACACACTTACATTTTCACTTTTGTTTTTTATTAGTCCCCATCCCTTCAGCCTTTCTGTTCTCCTTTGCATGACTTAAATGTATCTGAGATATGTAAACGACTTCATCATTCCATCCCTGTTTTTGTTAGTTGGATCTCCTCTCAAGTTCCCAATCTTTGATCTTTGGATATGGGACACATATCTGATGGTGCTCTTTGGATTAAAAGGAATAAATTTAATCTTCTGGTGTTTTGTTTCCTACCATGACTTTTCTTTCCTTGTTCACTGTAACCTCATAGTAAAACAAAGGCAGGACTTGCATCCTTTTATGTCGTGCACCAAGTTTGTAGCTACATAAAGGTGTTTGTGCTCATAATTTAGATTTCATGGGTAAAAAAAGACAGTCGAATTCAAGAGTTAATCTGCCAGGTCTTTGCCACGTGTTGAAATAGCTGTTAGGTAAATATCTAAGGGGTTTGTTAGGTTTGCTTAACAAAGATATATCACCTAAAAATGTGGAGACCTTTTTCTGCCTTTATAGTTCAAAGAGAAATCTGTATTTCTGATGAGTAAGACTGCGCTGCCTGGGGGGATAGAGCACAATGGGGCTTGGAAATCAAGCAGGAGACTTGCAGTAGTACATCAGGGAAAAAAATGATGTGAGATAAAGTTCAGAAATGTCTCGGGCACAGGCTCCTCTCCCGGTGGCTTCACTGGAGGCTGATGAGGAGAGCAATTCCTCATCTTGAAAGAAGCAGGTGGGAAAACTGACAGCTAGGAAATAGATGTGAGTGTCTATTTGTAATCTGTAAGTGTTCCACACTGCCTGCCCTCCCAGTGCTGCTTTCCCACTCATCTTCAGGTTACACAAAGCTGGCTCTGACCTCTCTTTTACACTGCAACTTTTCAGCCCTCATTTGTGGTGTGGAGCACCAGAATTTTATGAAAAGCTTTTGCACAGGTACAGTTCTCGCCTGGTGGCTTCTGCATTGTGAGAGAATTTTGACAAATCCTTTCTGAAAGCAAAGTGAATTTATCAGGGTTGTTTGGACAGTCACTACAAAAGGTCCAGGAAAATCAAATTATTCTTGTCCCTCCCCTCTGAGACCTTTGCCAGGTTCTGTTGATGAATTGCATTTTGGGGAGAAAGGAGGAGTCTCAGTGACATTGCAGACTATAAAAACTTCCCTCTGTGGAGGGAAAGTGTTTTCTTTTTTACTATTAAATGAGAAGGAGCCACAGGGAAAGGATTTTTCTTTTTTTACAGTTAAATGAGAAGCAGCCTTAAACAATGTTGGGCTGGTAATCTGTATTCAGTGGTGGTTAGTCAATGCCTTTGTCATGAATCCATTTTGGAGGATCTCCCATATGGAGAAAAATCCCAAGGCTATGAACACAGTGCTGTTTTCAGTTTTCACACTGGCACCAGCAGCTCAGGAAGAGCTGCAGCTCCAGGTTATCCCCATCCTGGAACTGGCACACTGTGGATGTGTCTTGCTGTGAGAGAAAAACCTCTGGCCATGTATTTCTGATTTTCGTCTTTTTCTTGGGACTCCAAGCTTCTCACTCCAAAAGCCATTTACAACTTCATTCTCACTGATGTGTCTCACAGCAGGCTGCAAATGTAGATCAGTTCAAACTGCCAAATCAACAGACTGAAAAATCTTTGCTGTCACTGTTCATTAAATCTTTTTTTAATGTCCCTTAGAGACACTTGGTTTTATTTTGTAGAAAGAACATAAAACAACAAACCCCCCCAAAACCCCAAAACCAACAACGAGCTCCAAAGCACTTTGCATTGTTAATATAGATTTTAGCAAAGAGAAATCACATCACTCGCTGACAAATCTTCTTTAGGAGCAGAAATTACAGCCGGGGGAGGTTGCCAATAACCAGGATTACAATAAATCATTTACAACAAACTGTTCCTGGGAGACAGAGCTTAAGGAAGTTGTGGGTTGCCTGGATGTAGGATGTGCTAAAGCAAACAATGATGCTTTGATTTGGAAAGAGGTATCTGATTATCCCAGATGTAGCTGGAACCATTTCATGTCATTTTGGCTGCTGTAAATGTTGCGTGACCGTGCGAGGCTCCTGTGATAAGACAACTACCTCAAAAATCAGAAAATAGTGAGAAACTGTAACCTCAGCTGGGTGTTGGGGTAAGCGAGGCAGCAGCAGCTGATCTATTAGCTCTGCATGACTGAACCCCGTGGCACAAATCCATGGCTTGAACAATCCTCGGGTTTGTGTCTCCTCTGCCTCTCAGAGCGACCTGAACTCGCTGGATGTTGCTGTGAGTGCCCTCTCCAGCCCTTGGGGCTGAGATTGGTTTTCACAAGAGGAAGGTGTGTTTGGATGTTCCCCAATTCCTAATCCATCCTCCCTGGCTGCCTTAGGCAGCTCCCTGAGCTTGGTTTGACATCAGCTTGTGTGACCTGCTCACATCTCTGCCCGAAACACCAAATCATCATTTCCCTCTCCACATCACACTGATGTTTCCCAAATAACTACGTGGAAATTTTTTTCCCCCTCAAGTCTTTGTGAGAAAGGAGCCACAAGGTTTCAGAATTCCATTTTTCCTTTCACAGTTAAAAATCCATCCTCTGTCAGTCAGGGATGCCGCGTGCCAAACATTGCAGAAGTGCCCAGAATGTTGTGGCTAACACTTGTCATGGAGACAGGAATATTTCTACACGTTTTTAATTATGGAAAACGTTCAGAAGAGGAATTTATCAATAAGAATCAAGACTTTTCAAGGGCTCTTAATGAATTCAAGACTTTGCTAAGGTTATTCCTGCCAGGTTGACACCGGAGGTTGTGCTGGCTCCTCAAAGCTGTCCTTGCTTTGCTATCCCTGACATTCTTGTCACTGAGCCTTGCCCTGTTTTTAGGAGACACTTTCAGGAACAGGATTGGAACCTGCACAGCCCAGCACTAAACTCTGGTTTGGCCACATGAATTCCTCATTGCTTCCTTGCTCCTCTTCACAGGATGTATTGGACCTTGATTACAGGATACTTGAATAACTTTACCGAGCTTCTAAGGACTGTAATTTCTTTTCTTCTGAATTTCAATCTGCCAGTGAGTTTGTTTAATTGAACCGTGCTATTTTTGCTCTCTTATTCAAGGGTTCTGAGCTCAATTCTCTCACGGTTAGCCCTGATTGCTGCCCATATTTCACCACCTCTGGAAATATCTTTTGCATAATCAGAGAAAAAGGAGATTAACGTGACAATCTCAAGGATGAGCGAAGAAAATCTGCAACCATGAGATCCTTTCTGCATCCAGTGGCACAGGATGTGTTTGCTGCCAGTTTAGTAGTAAAGTACTGAACTCCTGTGAGAGAAGGATGCCATTTTTAATGAGATCATTCCTGAATTATCAGGCTTTGTTCATTAAGGGCCACCTGTAGGCAAGGCTGAATACCAGGTGAGCACTGTGGACTAATTGCCACCGTGTCCAGGTGTGCTGTCCAGCAGGAGTGGTTGGGAGCTCTGGAACACCCAGCTGCTTCCTGGATGAGAAGGTGGGGACAGTGTTTGCAGCAGGTTTTTAATCTGCTCTAGGAACACATTTATAAAAAACTACAACTCTCTGAATAAATAAACGCTCAAAAGGATTTTGTCCCAAATCTATTTCATGGGAAAAAAACATTTTTAGAGGCAGAACCAGGATGGTTTTTTTCCATTGCAGCAAATAAACAGGTGGTGTTTCACGGTGGCGTTTGGTCCAGGTTCCCATCCTTCCATCAGCATTTTAGTTTTTCTTCTTTACTTATATTTTATCCTCCATCTTTCTGACCCCAACAGTGAGGACAGAGGGCCATGTCTGTCCCTGCAGAGAACTTTATGAATTATTACATTTTTCTTATTTTTCCCACTTTTTTTCAGGATGAAATATTGTCATTTCTCATTCTGAAGCAATCCCAGACCTTTGATTATACCTGTAGCCCTTTCCTGAAGGATTTCCAGTTCTGCTGACACCTTTCTGGGATGGAAAGGCCAAAACCACCTGCGGTGTTTAAGATGTAGCCATGCCGTGGTGGTTGCTCTTCAAGCACACAGAAATTCCCTCAAAACAGAGGAAAGCAGATTACAGGGCTTCTTCTCAACTTCATTGCAGGTCCTGTTTGTTTTGGGAATGGATTTTACCTCTAGTTCTAAAGAGTTAATTTATGCAGAAGTAGAAAGCCCGACAAAAATCCACAGAGTTGTGGCTGAAATAACACTGTAAGAACTTCCCTATTTCTTGTGGACTGAGCAGTCTCATAACCTGGGGAGTTCTTCGTAGAGAAAAGTCCCTCACAGGTGCTGAACGTGCATAATTAGCTCAGCAAAGAGGGAACTCAGCCCTGAACACAAACCAAGCATGGAAAAATTTAGCTGAGAAGGTGAAGGAGTCTGTCAGGTGCACTTGGTTTTCCCCCTCACCTTTTCCCTCCTCATCCTGGGCACTGAAACCCCTTTCCAGCTCCATCAGTTAACCTCTAAAATAGATGTCAGCTCTCCCTCCCAGCCCTGCAACTCTGCCAGTATTTTCAAACCCAATCCTTTGCATACCCTGTCCTGTTTTCTGGATGAATGGTTCTGCTGCTTCCTGAAGGAGGGGTATGAAATTTCATGGCTTTATTGTAGACATCTAAGCATGAAGTCAGACACGGTTCCAAGAGTTGGGAGCAGTTGATACGATACAGAATCTGTGTGATTCTGTCATGAACAACCAGCTGGGTTGGCAGGAAAAACCAGCACAGGAGATAACGGCAGCAAAAACTGTAACTGAATTATCTGGGCTGAATTCAGAGTTTTACTCTGGCTCTGGGGAGTGGCAATGAGGAGATGCCACAAATACGNCTATTTCTTGTGGACTGAGCAGTCTCATAACCTGGGGAGTTCTTCGTAGAGAAAAGTCCCTCACAGGTGCTGAACGTGCATAATTAGCTCAGCAAAGAGGGAACTCAGCACTGAACACAAACCAAGCATGGAAAAATTTAGCTGAGAAGGTGAAGGAGTCTGTCAGGTGCACTTGGTTTTCCCCCTCACCTTTTCCCTCCTCATCCTGGGCACTGAAACCCCTTTCCAGCTCCATCAGTTAACCTCTAAAATAGATGTCAGCTCTCCCTCCCAGCCCTGCAACTCTGCCAGTATTTTCAAACCCAATCCTTTGCATACCCTGTCCTGTTTTCTGGATGAATGGTTCTGCTGCTTCCTGAAGGAGGGGTATGAAATTTCATGGCTTTATTGTAGACATCTAAGCATGAAGTCAGACACGGTTCCAAGAGTTGGGAGCAGTTGATACGATACAGAATCTGTGTGATTCTGTCATGAACAACCAGCTGGGTTGGCAGGAAAAACCAGCACAGGAGATAACGGCAGCAAAAACTGTAACTGAATTATCTGGGCTGAATTCAGAGTTTTACTCTGGCTCTGGGGAGTGGCAATGAGGAGATGCCACAAATACGGCAAAGCTATCAGCACAACCGGGTGTCTTAGAAAAGTAATTCCTAGGAAGAAGTAAGAGTAAAAACAGCTCCAGGCAATAAATTGGGTGGTAAATAAGGAGATGCCTCCCCTGGCTCAGACACTCGTGAACTGCAGATTGCTGAAAGCTGGGAGAACGCAGCAGGGCATGATCACTTTGTCCTTCTCCAGGCATCCCTCGCCTGTGCTTCACTCTTACCTTTTTTACAGCCCTGTTTCACATCATCATTTGTGAGCTTCAGTGTCCCTTTCTCCTATAATTAAGTGTGCTGTCTCCCACGTATTCCTTCATCCATCCTCTTTCCTTTCCTCTCCCTGCAATGACAGTCTGTGTCACTTTACTTTCTTCTATCGCATTATAAATTTTTTTAATATGTTCTAAAGTATCCCTTTCCCTTCTGTGGCTATTCTGGTTCCTAGTTTCCAAAGCAGTTTATGGGCTGTCCACAATATTTTCTTTATCCACAATATTCTCTATATCCACAATATTTTGTATAAGGTTATTTTTTTTAAACTCCAGCATTTCATCCGAATGGAAAGGCAAATACCAGCCGGTTTTAAAACCAGATGCTAAGAGTGGACACTGGTTAACGTTTCCAAAAATGTGAGAAGCACTGAATGATGTAATAAATAATGTGGGTCAGGGATTGGCAGCTCCTCCAGACCCAAAATACAACAAGTCGTGGCCCCACTCCTCGCTGCTCGTGCATAATAAAAGATGATTAAGAAGCAGCAGTTCCCGTGAATTCCCTATCGACAGCTCAAGGGCTGTGTGTATCACCATGCACCCCATTAATCCTCTCTAGGACACATCGTGGGGGACACTCAGGGTAGGACTTTTGGGAGCCTCCTGATTTGTTCTACGTTCCTTTTTCTCGCCGGGGTGAGTCATGCTCATCTCCCTGTGACTTGAGAGTTCATCTTGGGATCTCATGCCATCTTTCTGTCTTTATGAGAAGGTGTGGATGATGATCCACCCTAATGGTTTCTGTTGCTGGCTGTGGCAGCATGTTTTATGACGGGTGTGGTACATTCCCATTTTCTCTGTTGTGCATGTACGGCCCCACCCGTGGCCACTCCCACCCTCCCACTGGGAATCGCCCACAGTAAGCTCTGTAATTACCTTTATTTGATCTGAGGAATGGATTTGGGAATCTTATTTGCACAGTCGTAAGCTGAGTATGTTAAAAAAACAACAACCCCCCCCCCTTCCTTTGAATAGCTGATTCACCGAGCAGGGATGTGTGAAGTGCAGAAACATCAGAGACACCAAAAACCAAGTTCAGGGGCTGTTTAACTTAAGTTTTTGTTTAGTTTTTCTTTGGAAATGTCAGGCTACAATAGGTGTAAACACGTAGAATTTCACCTGTTTTGAATTAGTAATGTCAGCAGGCAAAGCTGCCCTGAGTTACAGCTTTGATTGGAACAGATTCTGTTGGTTTTACATGGAATTAAACGGAATCAGCTCAAACTACAGCTTGGACATGTTTCACATGTGTACTGTGGGCTCTACAGTGTAGTTTACACAAGCCTCTAAGCCTCTCAGCGAAGAAAAAAACAATTTATGCAGCCAATAACGCAGCACTGGTTCAAGCACTTATTTTTTTTTGGGGGAGGGAACCTTTGAAAAGGAAAAAAAAATCCACCCAAACCCCAAGACTAAAGCTCCTGCTCTGACTTCACGAGATCAAAGGTCTTTCAGCATCCACCTAACAAGCAGTAGCTAATCCAGCAGCTCACAGGAACACAGCTGATGTGGAGTGATGTGTTCTGCTGACACCTCTTCCAAGGCATGCATGAGAAATGGTGCATATAAAGCAGGAAAGATGGAGGAACAGGTCATGGAGAATGACATTTATCCCTCACCTTCCAGCCTTTGCAAGAGCCTTTCTGTCCACAAAGTGCTGCTTTTTCCCAGTGGTTAGTACTGGTTCTCACGTTAAGGTTTACTGGGGAAACTGGGCTGATGGTTTGCTTAGGTGACCAGAGAGAGTTTTTGACAAGATGCTTCCTCACCAGGTTTTAAAGGAACCAAACATCCACCGAAATCTTGGATGCAGACAGAAAATCTCTTTGCGCGGATGAGTATTTGGTTGAAAGAGAAAATGAAAGGCGAATGTGCTGGGGTGACCTCTGGGGGGTCTGCTGAGATTTTGTGGGGCTTAAAGTCTTCCCAAACGACCTGGAAGAAGAGGTGCGAAGCTCCACGGCAAAATTTGCAGGTGATGGTGTTGTTCTGAATAGTTATGAAGAAGATGAAGTGGGAGGAACAGCAAAAAGACATGATGAGGTTCAGTGATGGGGCATTAACCTCGCAGGTTAAAGAGGAGTGAAAAACCATTGTTAACCAAAACAGGTCTGCAGCTCTGCACCAGCTCTGCTGTGAGAGGTCTGTTAGAAACACATAAACCCACAGGATATTTCACGTTTCAGTGCCACGAATTCTCTGCCGTGTAAAAAGTGACAGAATTCCAGAAGTTACGGCTCCCTGCCTGCAGGAGCAAACACTGCTTGGGGAAAAGGGAGAGACAGAACAAAACTGTGGGTGAAAAAATAAAAAGGCAAATGCCTGATTATCCCAACACTCTTGCCTCCCTTCCCCCCCCAAATTACAAAGTCATTCCCACCCCAGCAGCAAGTTGAGAACTCCTTTTTGTAATTTAAAGCATTGTCTTTGGAATTGCAGGAAAAGCACGAGACAGACAGGCTGGGGAATAAATGAGGGACAGTTTGGAGATTAAAGAACCTTCTGGGAAAAGACGGCCTGACATTGTTTTGCAAAATGAGTAACATGGAAATATGTTAATCCTTTAGGGAGGAATAACTGCTGGGAAGAAGATGAGATACAAGAGACTTGAAATTAGGAAGACTAAAGTGGGGAGGGGGAAGGAAAAGCACATCTTTTCTTGTGGACAAAACTGAGGTTGTGCACAAAGGCATTAAACTGCCCAGGAAGGGTTTTGTAAGCACTGGAAAACTTAAATGTTTGCTATGAATATAAGCAAAAAGGAAATTCCCAGGGCAAGACCTGAAAATGAGGGAAAATATGAAATAGGCACAGCTAAACCCATCTGTTTCTACAGTTATGAGATGCAAGACCAGCACCAGAGCCTCTAAAACCTCTAAGTTGTGGCCAAATCATCCCTTCACCCAATTACCCTTCTCCCGTTCACCGCCAAATGTCCAAGGCTGGTTCTTCCCCTTTTCCCTGCCCACTTCCCAAGCACTCACACCTCTGCTACACCCACCTGTTTTCCCAATGCCTAATTTATTCCTGGAGCCTATTTCTGTCTCATAAACCCTGCGTCCTCGCTGCGAACAGCAAAAGTACCAAGAACAGCTGTTTAGCTTTTAATTTAATTTAATTTTATTCTTCATTTATTTTAACTCATTCGGGAAAATTCTTCGAGCTTTGTGAAAGCTGTTTCTCCTACAAGAAAAGCAAAACAAAGCTGAGTTTCTTTCCCCAGTTCTCTTCACTCCTGAGTGTTTGGAAACAGATTGTTCAAAAAATTGTGATTTAAATGTCTCATGCAAAACTTTTGCACGATTTGTTTATCTAGGATGGATTTTTTTCAGCCTTCTGAAACGTGAGGGGCTTTTATACTAATTCTAATTTTTCCTCAGCAAAACCATAGAGGGAAAAATGCCCCAATTTGTGATGGGCAGACCTTTCTTCAAGGGATACATGAGCCTCTGCGGGGCTTCAGTCTTGAAAGTATTTTATCAGGAGTAGCTAAGAAATGGAGACCATGATAAAAGCCTTTTCCATGCTTAAATATCTCGACTTTCTAATGAATATCTGAAGCAATAACCTCCTTCAAGAGCTCTGTTGGCATTCAAAACAGCATCTCTGCTTTGCACTGGTTCTGAACAAATCCCAAATTCAATCCCTTTTGTGTGTCCCTGTACTGAGCGAATCCCTTCAGGCTGAGCATGTTCCTAGTACTGATAACCGAGACAACAAATGTGCTTCTGCTTTTTTCTCTCCCAAATTATTAATTAAAGTGTATTTTGGCGAAGTATGAATAACAATAATAATAAAAAACTGGATTAAATAAACTAGAAAATGCGAAGTTCACACTTTATAAGGAGGAATTCCGTTCTGTGCTTTTATGAACATCTCTCACTTATAGGAAGGCAAAAAAGGCAGGGATTTCTTTCACTACAAAACCTGAGATAATAACACCCTTGAAAGAAAGGACAGGAATTTCAGAGAAGCAGCAAACATCCCCAAACCTTGTGTGCAAAAACAGCTTTGCAATAAACAGTCTGAATAAACAGTCCCTGTTTGGTTGAAGAAACATCATTTAAGAAAGAATATTGAATTGTGGACAAGACCTTGAAGCTGTTATAAAATCCTTAATGGAGATGAAAATTAGAAGCAAGAAAAAGGTTGAAATTAATTAAGAATCATCCAAGTCCTGTATTTTCCTGTATCATTGTGCAGTTTATGGAGCCCAAGAGGTTCCTTCTGGGAATTTCATTCCCCCTCTAAACAGGGATTTTGTCCATTCGCTCCTTAGGGTGAAAAATCACCTCCTTTATTGTAATAGAATCTTAAATTTTTGGGAGCAGCTGTCTCTAAAGAGGTTGAAACTACGCTCATTTCTCCTCTTAAAATACTGAATTTCAGTGATACATAAAACATAATTAACTGATCTAAGGGGATTTACCACATTAAAGGCCGAGACATAAAACTAAACCTATTACAAAAGCTGTTCTGTTTTCTTATGCATAAAAAATAATGCAAATTAAACTTTTTATAGGTGTTTGTTTTCAACACATAAAGCACAGCTGATAAAGAATATTCATTAAGGGACTAGAAATACAGTTTTGTATTATTGCTGACGAGGTCCTCTGACAAGCAATTTCAGGGGAAAGAAAGAGAATTGATATTTTAATATGTATTCAGATTATATAAACCCTCACAAGTCTGTATCAAGTTTGATAATGGCAACAGATCAACGTTTTGCCTCCTCTTACAGATCTCTGTGGGTAAGCAAATTTTCACTTGGTCCTGTGTTTTTTGTTTTCTTGGATTTTCTAAAAAACTGCAGGGCTAAATTGATAATCTTACAGTATTTTGGGCATTATAGACAGTGATGTAAAGCCAGAGCAAAGAGTTATGGGTTCAGCAGGAGAAAAAAGATGTCAACATGGGAAAGTAGAAACCTGAACAAAGAGACTTTGTAGATGTTTATTCAAGAATTAACATCTCCAAATTAACGAACACGCTTCTGTTTTAAATTTTTGCATTCACATATTTGCACCCTCTGATTTCATATTTTTTCCTGTTAAACCCAGGATTTTTTCTTCTTTTTTTGAATTTAAAAAAAAAAAACTAAAATCGTCTTAATTGTGGCAGCTTATCAGTTATGAAGAGTGGAATGTGTTTTATAGCCAGGGAGGTTTGTGCTTGGGGTGGGTTTTATCTGAGTTTGTTGTAGAGGAATTTCTGCATGAGGAGTTTTTGTCAGCTTTAGCTGCTCTTTACTGGGTAAGAGGCATCAATTTCTACTTGGAAGCAACCTCACAGCCTGGTTTTCACAGCTTTCGTTTCCAATTCACACCAAGATCTGCAGAGCAGAAATATCACTGGAGAAATTCAGAGTCACAGGAAAGCTGAGGCTGGAAGGGGTTTCTGGAGATGATCTGGCCCAGCTCAGCTGGGTTAAAGCGGAGACAAGAGCAGGAAAACAGTTAAAAAATATCAAGCACGTGCTTGGTTCCTTCTTGTCAGGGAAATCCAGGCCCTGTGTCTGTTCCAAACCCCGTGCATGATGTTTGGCCATTAACATCTCTAATGAGCCCAGCATCAAACTCGCTCAGCCAGGGTTAAGGAATTCTTATGGCTTCTCTCATTTGCTTTTCTTACAGTCTTCCTTTCCCTCTCTCTCTCCAAATTAAATAATGCCAGTTGTCACTTTTCTTATCGTGGTCCCTGGTGTATCTCATGGGTTTTTTTGGAAACTCGGTGTTGCTGGAGCAGAGAGTGTGCAAGAATTGCAATTTTTACCAAGAATGCAGATGTTTGCTTTGGTAGTTAAGAAACAAAGGTAAAAGTTTGGCTCTTACAGGTTTCTTGTAAAACCACGGGCAAGTACCATAGATGCATCACATGCTTATTTTTCAGAACTCCATGATGATAAATTTGATTATTCACACTGTTAAATTCATGGAGTTCACTCCTGACCCTTCCTACCTTCACTTCCAGCGTTTACAGATTCCACACTTTCGTTCTCTCTTAAATTCCGCTTTGCCATCCTTTCTCAATTTTCTTTTAACCTTTACAGTGTCTTTATTTGTGGGAAAATATTCTATTCCTGTACACTTGATCCTTTAATATTTTTGTCGAATATATTTTTAAGGATTTTTTTTGCTGTGGGGGCTTTCAACAGTGAGGAACATCATCAACTTAAGCCAAATTTTGCAGCCTCCTTCGCAGTCCCATTGGTGGGTGGATAAATCTGACTGATTTTGCCTGTACAAAACACTTTCCTGCTGTATTTTGGTAGAGTCAGAGAGGAAAAAGAGCAGGTGACTGAATTATGCTGGGTTTTAGCTGTTAGGTTTGTCTGCTGAACACTCAGCTGCAGGGCACTCTCACCTCTGTGAGGATGGGCAGAAATCTAGGAAGTTTTACTTTTTTTTTAAGAAGAATTCTAGAGTGTTTTAACCATTGAATGAATTTTTTTTTTTGAGGCAAAGAGCTTTTCCAGACAGGTATTTTATGCTGTCTGCTGAAGTGATATATACCCACGGACAGTGAATTTAAACAGATTTAAGTAAGGGGTATTATTGCTCAACACCTCACAAGACTGTGTGCAGACTATCAAAAAAAAAAAATTGCTTTGCATGAGTGGCTAATCTTGGAAAAGTTGGACCTGGTTTGTAATTTTTCAGTGCTTTGAAAGGTTCTTATAAAAGATGTTGAACAATAATATTTGCTGCATGTTCCCAAAACAGAACCCAGGTGTCACAAAGCTGACCCCAAACCCACAGGGTTGAGCAGGTGCTCTCTAGACACTCTGCATTTCAAAGAGAAAAAAAAAGAGAACCCATCCCAAATCTATTCCTGGGTGGAAAAGTAGGGCAAGCATTAATTACTGACCTTAAAGAACAGTGGAAAACTAACGGGGCATTGCCAAGTCAGAGGATGAGAAATTCTGGAATATTAATGGTGTTTGCCTGTGATCTCATCCGTGGAAGAATACCTGTGTTCTCACCTCCCAGAGGACAGGGCTGAGGCTTTTTGAGGTCTCCAGGTTCAGTGGCCCCAATTAATTTTGTTCTGGCAAATTTTAGAGAATCAGCTGAAATTACTGCAGAGCTGCAGGTCTGAGAATTGGCTGGGTACGAGTGGATTTACAAGACTGAAAAGAGGTAAATCACTCCCCGTCCTCAAACTGGAAAGTGGGAGGGAATTACAGGTGGCAGATTTAACTTTAATTCTGTTAAAGTTAAAAGGACAAAATTTAAACCCCACTGAACTAAGGAGGGGGGGAAAAGGCAAAAGTAGAAGCTGTTATGAATTTGCTAAGGAGGAATCGTCCTGGCAGTGTAGTTTCCCTGGATGCTGGCCCTTCAAGGAGACAATAATACAGATAATACAGCTGGATATTAGTGAGGCTGCTCTGCTGTTGCCTCTGTGATGTTCTCACAAGCAAGCAAGGAAAATGTATCTGAGATAAAACTCCAGCAGAAAGGAGGTAAGGCTGGGTGGAACAGAGCATTAGGGGTGCTTAGAGACTGGCTGCTGTCAGAATGAAAAGGTATTTGGAGTGGATTTCTTCAAGAGCCTGCCACTACTTGGTGTTTTCACTAATGATTTGAGTGATAAGCTGGAGAGGAGCTCTAATCAAATTTGGAGACAACTGGAAATGGGAGGCTTTGCCTATGGATGTGGAGGGCAGGATTAACATTCAAAAGGAGCCAGGAAAAACAGTCTGAAGAAAGCAAAATGCAGTTCAATAATAACTGAGCTCAGCATCCAGGCAGGAATAACAAACCCTGCAGACAGTGGGTGAGGAGAAGGCAGCAATTCTGCAGGGAAAGATCTTGGGGTTTTAAAGGGTTGCAGACTGAGCCTAAATCAGCCACATCGTGGTGTGGAACAGGCAGACAGGCTGGCAGGGATGAGGTGCTGGCAGAAATGTGTTCTGTGAGACCTGGGAAGGCAAATCCTCTTGGCCAAGTGTCAGCTGAAGGTTTGGGATTTTGGTCAGTGCATTTTGAAGCGCTGCACCCCGGGTTGAAATCCACGGGAGAGGAGGGAGAATGGTCAGAGCCCTGGAAATTCTGGCTTATGAGGAAAGACTTAGAGAATTAAGGTTGTTTAGTCTGGAGGATAATTTACACTGCAGGACATTGCAGCTCTTTTTCCCCCCCTCTTCCTTGCTCTCCTTAGCAGCAGCTCAGGAGGACAGTGCCTCGCTGTTTAATTATTCCAGCTGGGAAAATAGTAAATTATTTCCTTCTATGAATTACTTGCATTCCTGGGAGAACAGGTTCCTGTCTAATATTTCTGGCATCCTACCATTTGCCCACAGAGGGGAATGTTGCAGGGACCTGTCCTGGCAGGTCTGTTGAACCAGCAGTTAAGAGTTTGCAGGGCAGGGATACCTGCCCATTCCAGGAGTAAAGTACGGGATAGGTGTGGAAGTTGTAAGCTGGATGAGCTCCTTTGAGAGGCTCTAACAAACTGGTGAGGCAGCAGTACAGAGGGAAACAAATTGGGTTAAAATGACAGCATGTTCAGCTTCATTATATGACTCTGATGGAACCTCACCCTCTATGCTTCATTCATTTCTGAGCACTTCACCAGCAGCAAGATAATAACGCTCTGCATTGCAGTAGCCCTGTCTCATCCAAACACCTTAAAATCATTTTACATATATTTACTGAGCCTCAAAAAGGCACTGTTGAGATTTGGAAAGGCTGCACAGGAATCACTTTGCTAACCACACGTTTTGCAGCTCCCTCCAGTACTCAGCAACACCCAGCAGGGCCCAGAGAACGCAGGTTTCATTCGAAAATGTGGGGAATTTAGGTAAAATACACATGAGCTTATGTGTTATTATTTTGTTGGCAGAATGCAAAGAGAGGAGCCAAACCTGATAGCTCCAAGCCCTTGCATCCTGAATAAAATAAAGAATAATATGTTCTGTCGCAGTTGTTTGGACCAACCTGGTCTAGTGGAAGGTGTCCCTGCCCATGGAACAAAATGAGTTTTAAGGTCCCTTCCAATCCAAACCATGCTGTGATTTTATGGCTCTGTGTGGGCTCTTTTAATTGCTGTTTGAAGGAAGAATAGTGGCATAAAGTCCCCTGGGGAAGTGGGGCAAAAAGGGGTTTTTCTTCCAAAAAAATCCAGCAAACAGAGAGCTCTGGGTCATAGCCAGGCCTCAGCTCCCTTGGCATGATGGAAACAACCACTGCTGGTATTTCATATGTGACCAGGAGACTTGGGTGTACAAAACAAGTGAAAAAACCCCCAAAGTGGGCAATGTTATGTACAGAACTTAACTGATTTTAAAGAAAACAACAAAAAAAAACCCAGGATGTTTGTCTGTGGGGTGAGGAGACAGCTGGGGATGTAGCAGAGGATGTGCTAATGAGGGCACAGCACGGCTTGGATTTACTCTGAAATGTGGCAAAAGAGTTAATTATTGCCCAAATCTTATTAAGAGTGGCAAAGTGTCTTTGATCCATAGGACTGGCCAGGACTTTGCTTTTAGTTTCCAATTTAAGCAGCACCCTGTGGCTGGCAGCCCATCAGGGCATGGATCCCACAGTGACTCGGGAGGGAGAGCAGCACCTCACAGCTCTGACCCTGCCCCACAGATCCATGGAATTGTTTGGGTTGGGAAGGGCCTTAAAGCTTCAACCTTCCACCAGAGCAGGTTGTGGTGATTTACTCAGGGCACCTCAGCCTTGCAGAGCTCTGACAGCTCCTACCCTGCTCTCAAATATTGCCAACACGAGGAATTCCTTGGGAAGATGAGGCCCTGGCCCTGCTCAGGGAGGCAGGAGAGGAGGATATGATTTGTAGCTCTCTCCTAATCTGCATTATCTCCATAATTCATCTCTTTGTCTTTGGAGCTAATGATTTTTGAGGTGCAGGAGAGCAGAGAGGTGTTTTTGACCCAAATCTCAGAGCTGGGGCTATCTGAGGAGCAATAAAGGGCAAGGCCACCTCCAGCAAATCCTCTCTGCTGGGATCATCCACATTTCCTGGGCCTTATGGACACTGACCCCCCAAATAATTTCACCCGTGCCACATCCCACACAACTTTTCCTCACTTTCCAACGGGCACAGGCAGCAAGAGGCAGCTCCAAAGCTTCAGCAGGAGCGAGGCTGGAGCATTTTGCTTGTGTAATTGTTTGGTTTGTAAGCAGGACAGAGCAGTCCATGTAAAAATCCTTCATTGCACACTGCAGTGCTTTGAGTCCTGGCTTTTTAAAGGGTGAACACATGTGGTGTTTTAAAAAATTTTTAAATTTTGTTGGGGTTTATTTGAAATTTTACGCCTTTTAAAATTCGTTGCGTGGACTAATGCAGAACTTCTGCCTTCCAGCCTGTCTGTGGTCACTTTAGGCTGTAACCAAAGGATCATTTTGGTTCTAACATGAATCAATTATCAATATTTTTTGCTTGGAATTTTCTGTTTCAGATTTTTTTTTTTTTTTGGAGGCTGTATCACTGCCCCCCTGTCCTTGGTCATTTACCAGCACATGAAATCAGGTTATGGGAGTGATTTAATGACTGAAAGCAGTTCTGCATGACACCACTTCTTGTGTGAAATATCTGGCATTTTGTGGCCAAAAACATTAGAATATTGCTGTTGTGGTTGATGTTTAGTTTCCAGAAATCCTAAACAATTACATTTTCTTGTAATTTCTGCTTTACAATACAGATGCTCTGAAAGGACACAGCATGGAAAGGACATTTTCTGACTTTTTAAAAATGTATTTTTCTCTTTATACCCTGTACCTGAGCTGCCAACTATTGTCCTGAAAAAGGAAAGCCTGTTGTTACCAGGAGTAGAAGGACTTTACTTCATGTGGGTGAATCTTCCCTCTCTCTACGCTTTCCTCTTGCAGTAAAAACAAATGTTTTATGTGTTCCTGGCAGGTTCCTGTGCTGCACCCACCACAGTGGCGTTTTACAGATATTTCCATTTACTCCCCAGAGTACTGGACTCACTCCTGTCTCCGGCACGTGGCTCCAGTAACACCCAGGAGCTCAGCAATATCACACCAGAATCTGTGCTCGTGCTCAAGCCAGCACAGATTTCACTTTCTCACACTCTACTTTTACATTTGAAGCTCAGATTATTTCATTTACATTAATCCTGCTTCTGCCAGTGCCCGTCTCCCCTCACCAGGATAAACAATCTGCTTTAATTGAGTATTTTCTTCGCTGCATATATCACACCTGGCTGCCAGAAAACTCCACAATCCTTTGCTCCTTCAGAAATATAATTTATCCATGCAGTACTTTTTGTTCTTTTGTGCCCATAATTAGTTATTAACAAAATAAATACATTTTCAGCCCACACCTCACCCAGTTCAACATATCCTGTACAGAATTCAAATTAAAAACATATGATCCTGATAAACCAAAGTGAAACTTTTATGAAGTCTAATTTCCCAAGATTTAATCTGCTGTCCAGTAAGGCAGGAGGGTCAAGAGTTGAATGACAGATGGTTGTTATTTATAGGTTTAGATAATTATTGTGTTTGTAACACAAACAGTCCCTTTCTTGCTGGAAATCTAACACTCTGAAACTAAAAAGTGAAAAGAAAGTGATATGAAGAAATAAGAATTCAGTTCCTACTTGCAGCGCTCAAATTCAGTCATTCCTGCACTTAACACATCCTGGCTTCTCCCTGGATGTCACTTCAGCCACCTTTCCATGTAGGAATAAATCTAAACAAAGTTTTCATCCTCTGCCACAACACACACCAGGCAGAAGCACCAGCTTTAAAACAGCAGTAAAAACAAGCTTAGTTTCAAAACACAGAACCTCCCAGGTTTTTGATTCAGCACTGGGAAAGTTTGATACAAATCTCTTAAGAATTGGTGAGACACGAGGCTTCCTGTATTTTTTCAGAAATACTTCTCTTGGTTTGTTCTTTAATTCCCCTGTTTGTTTTTTCTTTCAGGTAATGGTAAACACTTCCAGCTTTCTTCGTAATTATGGAGCAGAAGGATTGGATTAAGCTGCACCCAAGACAAGAAAAGCTACTTTTTTCCTTTGGGAAGTCACCTCCAATCTTCCTTTCTCTCAATACCAATGGATCCATTAACTTACCTGTTGTTTCCTTGGCTCCTTCTCCTGCTCCTCCGCACTGGTGGCTGATAAACACCTCCAGGAGCCGCCGAGGAACGGGATGGAGGTGCTGACCTTCCCCTTCCCTCAGCCTGGAGTTCTTCAAAGTCAGCCTCAGGGACTTCACATTAAATAGAGGAGCCAAGGCAGGAGAGCTCTGCTCCCCCTTCCGTTTGGCTTTCACGGCTGAGTTCTGAAAAGCTGCACGGAGTTGTCAGAGGTTTCCTCTTACCTTTTTACTGAAGCACAACGGCGTGGTGCTGCTCCAGGACAGGATTAGGTCATTCAAACAGCCCTGCAGAGAGAGTGGAGGCTCAGCGGTACAGAGGCTCCAAAGGCTGGAAAGATCTGATCTTACATCAGGTGAGAGAAGGCAGCTGGCTGGGCAAGCCAATAATTATGATATCAGCTCTTGTTCGCCTCGGGCAGGCCTGCATTTAATAAGAATACAAATATGACTAAGCTG
>VZRS01002202.1:29111-61615 GCA_013398055.1 Ifrita kowaldi | reverse complement strand
TTTTTTTTTTTTTTGCCTTGTTCTCTTGGTAATTCTTCAGAGAAGTTGGGCAGGTATTGAGCTCTAACTGTCTGGAAAGAGAGCGCTCCCTCTCCACCTCTCTGTTTTCCTTTTGATTTAAAATACCCATCTGTTACCGTGTTTTGCAAACCTATTATCCACCTGTGGTTATTAAAAACACTCTTTCCTGGCATGGAGTTTGCCAGAGGATCCCAAAGCCTCCAGCTCCCAGAAATAGGTGCCTTTCTTGCATTTGTTCAGCCTGAGCTCTCAGCATGGAAAGGAGCCGTGGCTCCACGTTGGAATGTCAAAACATCTTGCACTGTTTAAAGCATCAGAGGAACTCTACAAAACCAGTGCACTCAAGGTTTTATTCCTTCCCAAAACCAGAGTGCCTTAGCAGGGTCATAAAACCAGGGCTAAATCAGAGGAATGGGTTAGTGTGGGCCTGTGTGTGCACATTTATTTATGTGGAAAGGTTTTTTTCGTGTGTTCAGATCTGTAGAGAAGAACAGGAATTGAAATGTGCAGTTGCAGGAACGTGTATTCCTGCTGCCCTTACCTGGCTCTGTGCACACTCTCCAGTCCCCTGATCACACCTACTGTAATAATACTCACCTACCTCATAGGGTGTTGTGGGGATTAATTAATGTTTGTAAAGTGCTTTGAAGATGAAAAGCCCTGAATGAGTGCTAAATATAATTATCGTCATTCCACAAAACAGTAGAAACATCTCTGTGGCCCCCAGGTCATTGTATAGGTACACCCATGTTTATCTCCCATGATTATGGTCAGATACTGAAAAAGGTATTGAAACTTTGATAAAAATTCCCTCTCTGCTCTGGAGGACGTATTTAAATTCATGTTAAGTTCATGCTGTTCATGAAGGGTTTTTGTGATATCTGTTGGAGAATGTTTTACCCTGATTTGTGACACAAAAGCTCTGCCAGGACGTCCACACGCCACAAAAACAGGAGGAGGAAAATCCATGTTTGCACCTGTGATGAATTATTTCCTATCAAAAGTTTGCCAGTTTGATTTTGTTAAATCTATCAGAGCCTTCTGATATTAGAAATGAAGACTTTGTCAATTTATCTGCTGGATCTTGTAGAGATATGGGCATGGAGTGTTGGTGGATGTGCTCTTTCCTGTCTGGAAGATCCCAAAGATAGTGCTGGGTAATGACTTGTCTTTTCCAAGGACTTTCACGTTTGATGTCCCTCAGAGTAACGTGTCTAAAGCTGGCAGGGAAGGTTCTGAGATGATTTGGACTACACTCCACATCTTTAATGCTTTATTCCCAAATTCTGCACCACCTTTAATTTCCAGTTCTCACCGTGGTGGCCGGGACAGACAAACCCGAGAAGGTTTTTGTGTCAGTGAGAGCCCAGCACCAAAGCCAACCCCTGGCCTGGGTGTCCCCCCAGGTTCTTGGGATGCAGCTGCTGCAGCCAGGCAGTTCCTAAATTTTACCACCACCTTGGTGGGTGTGTTTACCGGAGCTGGAGTCACAGGTCGATTGCAGTGCAGAGATAAGAGCCTGAATGAAAGCGAATCACTGACTGGAGAGCGTTATCTCTTCTTTCCCGGGAGAACGATCAGGAGGAAATCCCTAGAGGGAAGCAGGGTGTCAGAATTCGCTGCAGATTTTCCTGTCTCTCACCAACGTGTGTCACAGCCTTGGATCAACACCCACTTTTGTGGATATGAGGAGCACAGCCCACCCACCAGCACTGCTTCGTGGGGCCTCTCCTTTTGAGTGGTAGAAGAGTTTTGTGGCATTTAACCTCAATAGTTTCTTTTTCCTTAGAGAGTCTTGTTTAAAACAGTTTGTTCTTCAGGAGATGAAGCCCAAACAACAGGAGAGATCAAGATGTTTGCATCAGAACAACCTTGATTTTGTCAGATCCAGACTAGTCTACTGTAATGTGATAACTTCGTATCTCTCCTTGGTCTGGGCTTTTATGGAAAGACTGAGCTGTTGATTTGCTGTACTGGCAGCTATGCTAAACAGTTAAATTCTCTTCCCCGATCTGATAGTCAATTTTAGGGGGGAAAAAAAGTTAAAATTGCAGCCATCAAAGTTGCAAAGTAAATATTCAAAATGCAAGTCAGTGGAACCAAGTCAGTGATGTCTGACTGTGTCTTTAGTCTGAAGTAACAATGTCAGGTGGAAATGGTTCCTGTTTACTTCCACCAGGGCTCAGCTGCCCAGTGAAGGTGACCAAAGCGGGAGGATTGTTTGGTACTTCCATGTAGGAAGCACAGGAGAGGGAAGAACAGTGACAGCCTGCCCAAATGACCTGGCACGAGGTCCTTGTGGTGTGTCCAGAATGAGCAACTCAGGATCCTGATTCCCTGTTTGTTTCCCTTGTTTAGGGGAAGTCACCCTGCCTGATCTGCTTCCTGTAGTGCTGCGTTTTGGCATCTTGGGTATATGGAGTTGCTCTGTCCTAGAAGCTAGAAAAATATTATTATCCTTGTTTTCCACAGCTTGATCCTTGTCCTAAAAGCTTTCCCTGGACTGGTGCTTCCCAAAGAAACCGGGTGAGCTGAGCTCAAACACCTTGTGTGCAATTCAGAAGGTTTGATCAATGTTAACATTTAATATTCTTCGATTCCTTGACATGGAAAAGCACTGCTGACCTCATTATAAACCCCTCCTGCTATTTATAATTGGCAAGAACAGTCTTGTCGATCTGGAAATTTGTCAGCGAGGAGTTCTTCCTATGAACTTCACTTTTTGCCCAGCCAAAGCATAAATTAATCCCTTTGATTAAATATTCCTGCTTAATTTAGTAGTGGGATAATTGCTCATTTTTAATACATTGTTTATATTTTATTATGCAGTGATGGCAGCAGTATTTGTTATCATAAATAGCTTTGTAGGCTTACAATTTTTGTATCCTAACATTTGGATGATAAGCTTACAGAATGACTTAAGACGTAATCTAACCAGCTATTCTGCCACCATTAAATAGGAAAAGTGGCCCAGCATCTCTCCCTTGGGATCACCTGAGGGAAGACACACCTGGGTGTAACTTTAACCGTCTGCTGGGCTGCCTTTAAATAGTAGTCAGGGCTTGCTTTTTATCTTCTGAGATATCCCTAGGGAATACACACCTTGGTTTAACCTACATACACTTCAGTCCATTTCTGGCCCTCAGAAGTAATCACAAGTGCATTTATCTGGCAGTTTAATGTGTCTAGAAAAACACATTGGTTAAACTGAGCTTAGCAAGGTCAGCATTCCAAATATTTCACCAAATCAGGGGATGGTTTGGGCTGGAAGGGACTTTAAAGCCCATCTCCCTCCACCCCCTGCTGTCAGCAGGGACACCTCCCACTAAACCAGGTTGTTCCAACCTGGACTCGAACAGTTCCAGGGATTTAAGGGTGTATAATTCTCATTCCCTCTTCTTTTGGCAAAATGTATCTGTCTTTTGCCCTATTATTTTTATTACAGAGGAGCTGTGAATTGGAAGAGAGAAGGACAAAATTCACCAGGGAGATCTGAATTATGGCCTCCCAACCTGGCACACCCAGAAGATGCTCTTTTGTTGGCATTTGCAGAACTTTCAGCTCGCTAATTGTTCAATCTTAAATTAAAATACAAAGAACCATCATTATACACGAAATATCATTTCCTGGCCAGTGATTTAGCGCTGCCCATAAAGCCCAGCATGGGGAGCAGTGTGGCAGCCACTGCAAGGTGTTATTTTGGTATTTTGGAAATGAGGATGAGCTCAAGACACGGTGTTAGACTTGACTCTGTGCCTTTCTGCTCTAGGTGAAATTCAGGAAGGTGATCCAGACACGTGTCACAGCCATTGTGTCACCCAGCACTGGGCTTTGGGTTGCCTTTTTGACAAGGCTGCTTTTAGTGTGCAGCTTTCAATGCAGTAGGGAGATAATTAATTAAAGAGAGAGAGAGAGAGATTGGGCTAATAATTGGGAGTAATAATCTCTGATTGTCCTCACAGGTTTATTTTGTCTTGTGCTTAGTTATTTGGTCCTTATATATTCAGTATCAGGACCCTGCATTGTTCCAGGGTAGCTGGAGCTGGATCCTTCTCCTGTGCTCAGGGAGGAATTCCCGTTCCTCCTCGGAGCTGTTCATTGTAGATATAGAAAATTTCAGACCTCAGAATCAGGTTGGAATGCCCTGTAACAGATCATAAACCTTCTCACTGAACATAATTAGTGAAGAGCTGGCAGCATTCTGTCAGCTTTCCCTTTTTTGTTGACACTGCACTTCAGAAAAAGCCTTTTGTGATTTTTTTCCCCCTTTTTATTATTTTATTTTTGTTACGAGGTTAACAGAAAGGGAGCAGGCTTTCCTAGCCTGCAGCTGCTGGATAAGTGGTAGCTTGGCAGGCTATCTTTGTTTGTTTGGTCTCATGGCTTCTGCATTTTTGGCTGCCAGGCTGTTTCCAACATCACAGAGCTGTGCAGAGCGAGGCTGTCGAGAGAGTTTTGGTGACATGACAAGAAAAGGAGGAAGCCTACCTTACATCAGCTTCCAGAGCATGGGAATCTGATGAATGTCAAAGTCAGGGATGTAGAAGAACGTGGCCAATGTCACCAGACACCGATGGAATCCCAGCAGTGCTGCTGATATTGGACAGGCTCATCCTCTGTCTCGTCACCTCCAACTCCTCTGTCTGAACAGGACTTTCTAAAGGTCAGACCACAGCAGATTCAAAGGAGAATGCTGCTGCATCCTGGTTTTAAGGCCCTGGGGGACTGTGGGAGTTTCAAGAACTTGTGGATCTCCAAGGGAGACCTTTGAACCACGAGTCTTCCCAACCCAATCCTGTCACACTCATGACTCCGAATACGTTGTGCAGGTTTGGCCACTTAGTGGCTCAGGCATGAGCAGGGAAATGATCACTCATCCATGACTTCATCCTGTTGCTTCTGAGGCTTGCTGCCTGCTCTTTTTATTTTCCATTTATTTTAGGCTGAGTGGTGATTTCAGAGGTGTTGAATAACCCACACCTTCCCCCAGTAATGTGCAACTTTTAGTTCTTGGGGTTTTTTTTCTGTTCCTCCTTGCTGATGCTCTGTGGTGAACATGCAGCATCCCTTCTGGAGATGTGGCAGAGCTCAGGAGCAGAATTAGTTTGTGAATAAGATGTTGCTTGGTGGTTCAGATGAAAAGGTTTGCAAGTCACTGCACTTCACAACCCAAGGTGAAACACTGTGCTCTGGCACTTTTCCTTTACAGCAGCTGAGGAGAATCTTGTTTGAATTGCTGGAGTGCCTCTCCACATCCTCAGCTTGCAGAACCTCCTAAATCCCTTTCAAAAAAATTATGAATTTAGGAATATTGCTCTGGATTTTGCCTCCCTCAACATATTTTCTGTAGAAGTCAGGGAATCCTTCAGCTAGAGATAAAACCCTAAACCCTCTTGGTACCACAACCTTTAACCAAGTTTCTCTCCAGTTAGTGACATGATTGGCTCTAAACAGGATGATTAATATTTTGCCAGCTAGAAGACAGCTAACAGTGTTTTACTCCTGCCAGAGGCTTAGGCCAGCACATGATTATCTTCTTATAACTGGCTTGGCAGAAACGTGTGTGTGTGTGTTGGTTTGGTGTTTCATTTTTTTTTCAGCCCCTTAACCATGTCTAATAACCAGAACAACTGGTCTGTCTTCTTTCCTTCTTGGAGTGTGTGCTTGGATGTTCCTGACTGCTCCATGAGCAGCCAGTGCCAACACATGCACACCCTTTTAGTGTTTCTCTACTGCCACAGAATTTGAGGGGAAGATTTTTCCCAAGCTTTCCGAAGTATCTGTGGGAGAAATACTGATGCATCAGCAGAACTGGGTTGTACTGCAGAAAAACTGGTTCAGGAATACAACTCAGATTTAGTTCTCGAACCACAGAACCCCAGGATGGTTTGGGTTGGAAGGGACCTTAAAGATCATCTCACTTCCAGCCCTACCCAAACACTAAACCAGGTTGAAATGTGAATTTCTTGCAATGTCATGAAGAGAACATGGTTGTATCTGCAGGTTTTACAGGTGGATCTGACAGGTGTGTGATATCACCCCTCCAAGGTGTTGTCTCAAATCCGACCAGCCGTTATTGTATTGATTTTGAAACAGAGAGGAAAATTGGGAAGAGTTGACCTGGGACACTGAAAAGGACTGACTCACTTGGGTTTTCCTAACCAATTACAGTGCAAACACAGCCTGGGATGAATTATTTGACCCAGACTAGAGCAGTGCTTGGATTTGGGGAGGTAAGCAGCATGTTCAGCAGGAAGGTTATGGAGTTATAGCTGGCTGTAGTCAGGTTCTGAGCTGACAGCCCAGCTTCTGTGTTCAGGACTTAGGAGCCATCAGGTCAAAAATCAGAATTCCCAGGTTCTCCCCAGCCTGTCCAAATGATTTTCCCATCTTTCTTGGACCATCCTCCCTTCATCTTCACCTTCCCACCCAATAGTGGAAAACACAAAAACCTTGTGCTTCCGCAAACAGCCGCCGAAATCATCCCAGAGGTATTATCTGAGAAACGAGAAAATGATTCAATGAAAGAAGGAGTGAATCACGTAAATACCCAGAGTGTTGTACCTCAGCAATGTCCCTCCCTTCTGAGTACAAAGCAAAGAACAAAAGCAGGCTGCTGCCTGGCATGGGCCCCTCCTAGATGACTTACTGGGACTGCGAAATCATCAGAAGCCTCAGAAAGAAGTGCTTAGGCAGCGTTTATAACTTGATTTTCTTCTCTTCAGTCCTCTGTGAGCATGGACCTGGTCACTGTGTTCTCTTGCTTATAGTCCAGAAGATGGATGAGGAAGGCAAATGTTTAATGCTCACAGATTTCTGGATGCCTTTTACATTTTACAGGCTGACAGTGGATTTTTAGAGCTAAAACACGTCGCATGGAAGAAGGGGCATAAACATTATAAGGTCGTGAAAATATGAAACCACATTTTTATTGCAGAGGATGATTTTAAACACGGTCTTTAAAAACAGGCAATGTGAAATGTTGTGGTCTGTTCAAATGGAGAGTTATAATGGGAGGTAAAAATCTTGAGCAGGCCATTAATTCCTATCTGGCAGCCAAACCAAGATTGCTTCAGCACTTAGAGGAGCTTCAGTGAGAATGAAATATTGATCTCAGACTGCCAGATTTAAAATTAAATGTATGAGATACAAGAGTCAATGTAAGCCACTATAGAAGGTACTCAGTGCAAAGTATGCTGTGAAAAGATCCTCATTATTTTATAAAAAATCGTTGTACAAAAGATGAAAAGACCTAAGGAGGATAAAAAGGAAGTAATTGCAAGCCTGAGGTTTTTTTTCTAAATTCAGTTAAAAATGTTTCATCTTAAACAAGTGATTTGAGCTCATGTGATTCTCCACGGCCTCCAGTCCGTGAAGTTCCACAGCAAGCAACTGGATCAGTTCTCCCTCCATGTCAACTCTCTGTAAATCCTGAGTTTTTAATGGTTTATTCAGCGAAATGGGAATACTCTGCAGCTACTCCACACTGCTCAAATGTCTTTTGTCAGTGGTTTTTTTCCCTTTCTCCTTGCCCTCCTCTGTTGTTTTTCTGCACTGTGTGCTTTTCACTCCAGCTCTTGTGACATCAGTGGCGAATGTCTGTGAGGAATTGCCTCGGGCCAGTGTGACTTTCAAAGGATAAGACAATTTGTTCCCTTGCCAATGAACAGTTTATTACATTTCTAATTATTGTTATTAGTCTGGCAGGTGGTGCCATGCATGATAGTTTTACAACTGCCAAAGATGCAGGCACTTCTTTCATGATGAAAAAATAACCTGAGTAAGATTTAAAGGAAAACCAGGTGCTCTGCTGTTGTATGTGGTGGATAATTCTTTGCACTAATGTGGTGCATTTGTTATTTTTAAAGCTTAAGCTGAAACATCCTGACTCCTGAAAGATTTTGTTGTGAGAGGCCAACTGTAATTAGTGTTAGCAGTCTAGGTTAGATATGGAGGTTTCTCTCCCTCCCTCTCAAGTTCTTTCCTCTAATCTTTATTACTCTACTTGTTGTGCAAATTAAAGGCTCATCATATTTATAAACTCTGAGTTCACGTTAATCACTGCCTAAGATTCCTAAATACCCCTTTCCCAATGAAGACCTGGGCTCCAAAACACAGAGACTTGACTTTCTCTGCTCCATGGGGTTGCATGCAGTCAGATTAAAGAAATAAAAAGGATATAAATACTCTGTGCTAGTGCAATACCATAATATCCCTCTCGAGCAGCCCAGTCCAGTTCCACCCATTGCTACCTGTACAGAGCAGTTTCTAAAACTCTGAGTGACCTGATCTAGTGAAAGGTGTCCCTGCCCACGGCAGGGTGTTGGGGTGAGATGGTTTTTAATGGTTTTAGCCCCAAACTTTCCATGATTCCATGATAAATGATGTCATTCATGCCTTTTGCACTAGCCTGGTATTGTGTGGCAAAATACACAGTTCCACATTGATTATCCAGTAAATCCTGCATGATTTTGTGTCATGCCATTACTAAAGAGAAGAAGTGAATTCAAAAGCAACAGAGAAATAAATTTGATTTATTCACTGATGGTTTCAATAGGCCAGCTGAAGAAAATTAGAAGGGCCAAAGTCCAGCCAGAACTTAACCTGGCCACTGCTGCAAAAGGCAGTAAAACTGTTCCAATAAATACATCTGTAACAAAGGAAGAGCGAAGGAGAGTGTCCNAGAGCGAAGGAGATTCTCCATCCTTTATTGCATGTAGAGGGAAGCACAGTGACAGCAGATGAGGAAGAGGCTGGATCCACCCAAGGAAGCTGAGGGAGCTGCTGGAAGTGCTCCCTGAGCCACTGTCCATCATTTACCAGCAGCTCTGGCTGACTGGAGCTCACCAGAGGTCAGCAAATGTGACACCCACCCACAGGAAGGATCTGAAGGGGAATCCAGGGAATTGCAGACCTGCCAGCCCCACCTCAGTGCCAGGCCAGGCTGTGGAGCAGACCCTCTGGAATGCCATCCTGTGGCACGCACGGTGATCATGCACAGCTGGCACAGGTCCATGAAAGGCAGGTCCTGCCTGACCAACCTGATCTCCTCCTGGGACACGGTCACCCGCTCAGTGGGTGAGGGAAAGGCTGGGATGGGCCTGCCTGGGCTTTAGGAAAGGCTTTGGCACCACTTCCCACAGGATTCTCCTGGCTGCTCGTGGCTTGCATGGGTGCACTGTTGGTAAAACACCGGTTGGAGCCCAGGGAATGGTGGTGGACACCAGAGGTGCTCCCCAGGCCTGGGACTGGGGCCNTGTCAGTGGTTTTTTTCCCTTTCTCCTTGCCCTCCTCTGTTGTTTTTCTGCACTGTGTGCTTTTCACTCCAGCTCTTGTGACATCAGTGGCGAATGTCTGTGAGGAATTGCCTCGGGCCAGTGTGACTTTCAAAGGATAAGACAATTTGTTCCCTTGCCAATGAACAGTTTATTACATTTCTAATTATTGTTATTAGTCTGGCAGGTGGTGCCATGCATGATAGTTTTACAACTGCCAAAGATGCAGGCACTTCTTTCATGATGAAAAAATAACCTGAGTAAGATTTAAAGGAAAACCAGGTGCTCTGCTGTTGTATGTGGTGGATAATTCTTTGCACTAATGTGGTGCATTTGTTATTTTTAAAGCTTAAGCTGAAACATCCTGACTCCTGAAAGATTTTGTTGTGAGAGGCCAACTGTAATTAGTGTTAGCAGTCTAGGTTAGATATGGAGGTTTCTCTCCCTCCCTCTCAAGTTCTTTCCTCTAATCTTTATTACTCTACTTGTTGTGCAAATTAAAGGCTCATCATATTTATAAACTCTGAGTTCACGTTAATCACTGCCTAAGATTCCTAAATACCCCTTTCCCAATGAAGACCTGGGCTCCAAAACACAGAGACTTGACTTTCTCTGCTCCATGGGGTTGCATGCAGTCAGATTAAAGAAATAAAAAGGATATAAATACTCTGTGCTAGTGCAATACCATAATATCCCTCTCGAGCAGCCCAGTCCAGTTCCACCCATTGCTACCTGTACAGAGCAGTTTCTAAAACTCTGAGTGACCTGATCTAGTGAAAGGTGTCCCTGCCCACGGCAGGGTGTTGGGGTGAGATGGTTTTTAATGGTTTTAGCCCCAAACTTTCCATGATTCCATGATAAATGATGTCATTCATGCCTTTTGCACTAGCCTGGTATTGTGTGGCAAAATACACAGTTCCACATTGATTATCCAGTAAATCCTGCATGATTTTGTGTCATGCCATTACTAAAGAGAAGAAGTGAATTCAAAAGCAACAGAGAAATAAATTTGATTTATTCACTGATGGTTTCAATANGTTCCACATTGATTATCCAGTAAATCCTGCATGATTTTGTGTCATGCCATTACTAAAGAGAAGAAGTGAATTCAAAAGCAACAGAGAAATAAATTTGATTTATTCACTGATGGTTTCAATAGGCCAGCTGAAGAAAATTAGAAGGGCCAAAGTCCAGCCAGAACTTAACCTGGCCACTGCTGCAAAAGGCAGTAAAACTGTTCCAATAAATACATCTGTAACAAAGGAAGAGCGAAGGAGATTCTCCATCCTTTATTGCATGTAGAGGGAAGCACAGTGACAGCAGATGAGGAAGAGGCTGGATCCACCCAAGGAAGCTGAGGGAGCTGCTGGAAGTGCTCCCTGAGCCACTGTCCATCATTTACCAGCAGCTCTGGCTGACTGGAGCTCACCAGAGGTCAGCAAATGTGACACCCACCCACAGGAAGGATCTGAAGGGGAATCCAGGGAATTGCAGACCTGCCAGCCCCACCTCAGTGCCAGGCCAGGCTGTGGAGCAGACCCTCTGGAATGCCATCCTGTGGCACGCACGGTGATCATGCACAGCTGGCACAGGTCCATGAAAGGCAGGTCCTGCCTGACCAACCTGATCTCCTCCTGGGACACGGTCACCCGCTCAGTGGGTGAGGGAAAGGCTGGGATGGGCCTGCCTGGGCTTTAGGAAAGGCTTTGGCACCACTTCCCACAGGATTCTCCTGGCTGCTCGTGGCTTGCATGGGTGCACTGTTGGTAAAACACCGGTTGGAGCCCAGGGAATGGTGGTGGACACCAGAGGTGCTCCCCAGGCCTGGGACTGGGGCCAGTCCTGCTTAATGTCTTCATCGATGGTCTGGATGAAGGGGTTGGGTGCAGCCTCAGGAAGATTGGATCTCAGGAGAAATGTCTTCACCGAAAGGGCCGTCGGTGGTGGAGTCACCATCCCTGGGGGGTTTAACAGACGTGTGGATGTGGCACTTGGGGACATGGGTTAGTGGTGGCTCTGGCAGTGCTGGGCTAATGGTTGGACTTGGTGATCCTAAAG
The DNA here is from genome assembly GCA_013398055.1 of Ifrita kowaldi. NCBI lineage: Eukaryota > Metazoa > Chordata > Aves > Passeriformes > Cinclosomatidae > Ifrita > Ifrita kowaldi. The sequence goes on along the minus strand of VZRS01002202.1, from coordinate 50,261 downwards.
GTCTTTGCCAACCTAAACAATTCCATGATTCCATGGTTGGTGCTGCCTAACCAGCGTTGCAGTGGGAGCTGCCTTGTTGTTACTCACGTGGCTGCTGTCTTAACAAACATAAAGCAAATTCTTCTGTCATTCTCATGGCAAAAAAGAAATTTATTCTGATTAAAAAATTAAATTATTCTCTTAATATAGACCCCTCTTTTCTTCTCCATTTGCCCAGGAATATCAAACAATCATGTTCAGTAAAACCAGACACACAAATTTGCCCCAATTAATGCAAATGGATTTTACAGAATTGTACTTTAGTCTGAGGAGTTAAAGAGGTGGAACACTCCTCAGCTCTGTCCCCTACCCTGATGTTTCATTGTGACAGGACAAGTTTCCTTAAGGCCATATTTTTGCCCCATAAAAACGGGACATAAACTGGCAACACCAGAAAATTAGGTACGTCCTGTTAGAAAAATGAATTGACAGAATAATTTAACACAATATTGATTGTTTTTTGTCTCTCTGTGACTTGCAGGAACTGCAGCTGTGCTAGGATGGGTTCAGGATTTGGCTGACTTGTGTCTGCACCCGCCAGGGCTCCAGGTAGGAGCGGATCCCGCTGGAGCAGGGAGCATGGGCATGTTTTGGAGTCATTCCCTGCAGGGGCTGTTCAGCAGGTACAGGAGGCCAGCAGTGGCACTGAGTCAAAATAGTGGCTGGAAAGATATTACAGAGCTGGCTGCACCTGGTGCAGAGGAAAATGAAGATGTCAGTCCCCTCCCCTTTCCCCATCACTTGTCTCGTATTTCTGAGATACAGGTGTGTGGTTACTGTGTAAACAGACCAAAGATTTTTTCTTCTAGGCTAATAAGCTGCGTGTTTTGGTTTGGGTTTTTTTTCCTTATAGAGTCTCTGCCAAAATACAGAAGCTTTGCAGTGTGAACTCCTGCACTTCCACACCCCCTGTGCTCACTTGGGAGAAAGGCTTTGGTTTCTGGAGCCAGGATTCAGTCAGAGCCTGCCCCTCTGGCAGCTCTACTTCAGCCTTTTTGGAATATGTTTCAGGAGTTTATTTTTGTCTTGTCCATGCACCAGGTAATTCACCGACAGTCAGAGCATCTTAAATTAACAGGTAATGCATGAGGATGAAATTGGTGCTTGTTTTTACTGTGCCATTCACTGATCTACTGTGACTATCCAGGTAGCTCTGGCTGTGATCATCGTTTTCTGTCAATAATTGGGGGAAAAAGCTGCCCTGTCTTCACTCTAAAAGTCATCAGAGCTAATTCTGATGATGTTGCTGTCTGCCACGGAGTCTGGGTGATAGAAACACAACACAAAGGTTATTTTGGATTATTTCCATGGAATCTTGTGAGACTGCTGTTCCTCCAGTGCCAATTGCCAGCACCACTTGCTGAGGTCTGGGGAGAAAAGCAAAAGCACAGGTGTGAGGAAGCTCCCATTGTACAACCGTGTAATCTGTGCTGCAGACAAGTGATTTATGATTGCATGTTTCATGTAGCAGGAATGACATTGCCAGAGGTAAGAACAAGGAGGAAAATTCAGGCTCCCTTCGGGTGACAGACGAGTCAAAAATAAAGAGGATCCATTTTCAGCTTTCTGGCAAGTCTCATCAGGAGAATCCTAGAGCAAAAAAAGGAAATGTGGCTTTCCTTTTGCAGTCACCCAACTGCCCCAGACTAACCAGTACTCACTAAGGTCCTCTCGAGAGGCAACTGGCAAAACTGGTGCCGTTCCAGCTAACTGGAACACTCCTTGCTCATCTCACAATGTGAAATTCCATATTAATGTACATCATTTTCATGGACAGCTCTGACCACTTCTCCTTGTGCTGAAAGAAACGAGGATCAGCAGAATTACTGAAATTGAGTGTCCATCCCCTTCCAAAAAATGGAGAGCCCTCGGCCCCAGGGGCAGGTGTGGGGAAAACTTGAAATTGTTCTGCTCCTCATGGATTGGACAGGGATCAAGGGAAAGTGAGGGAATTCCTGGAATGCTGCTTAGGTGGGCAGGACCTGAAGTTGTCTGAATGGCGTAGATTGGAAGCAGAGTAAGTTTCTGATGGTTTAATTGATTCTAGTTAATATTTCAAGTGCAGTGGCAGCTAAAAGTAGCTGTGATTAATTGTTAGATCACGAATACCTCACACAGGCAACCAACATCTGAGCCTTGAAGCAGTTAAATCTGGTCTGATTCACAGCAATATATAAATGTTGAACACTTGAATTAACCATTCTGTTCCTTCTCTATTTTCAAGTTAGTTTGTACTTTGTGGGTATTTTTTTTTTCTTTTGGACAATTTTAATAAATTCTATCAATTTTTTGACTCTGCTGTCCTGCCTTGCTTTTGAAAAGTGTTCCCTTGTTTCATTCCTTAGCTGTTTGAGGGAGTTTTCCAAGGAAAATCAACACCAGACTGGTGCTTGGCCTGGATTTGGGGACTTGTGCAGTATCTGCAGCCATGAGGTGGCACGTGGGGAGGGAACCTGCACCTCCTTGATGGCACCTGGATGGTTTCGGTGAGTTAATATGATTAAAGGATAAATAAGACTAAATATTTCCTTAATAGGAGAAAATACCCAGCATTGACAGTAGTGATTAAGTTCTATTAAACAGTTGTTAGTTTGGACACCAGGTGATTAGTACATTCAAACCACTTCATTTCCAGACTTTGGCACCTTGGTCATTACTAACTCAAGCCATAAAGTTCAGTGAATCAAGTTGTAAATAGTTTTATTGGTCCCATGTTGGAAAAAAAAATAAAATTGAGGGTTGTGAAATTCCTGGATGATTTCAAGTTATGTGTTTCTTAAGTCCTCGTGTTTCTGCTTTCTGTTCTTTAGTTATTCGTCATTGCAGAGGGTTTAAACTCTGTTTCTGCCTTTGCAAGCACTTAATCCAATGTGCTAATTGAGAGCAGAGAGTTGTGTTCCTATAATAAAATAAACCAAATGGAGAGAGGGCTGGAGATGCTGCCAACATGCCTTAGTTATCCAAGGGAGGAATTTCCTCAAGGACATGAGTGGAACTGCTTTTACAGCTCCTGGAGAAAGGTCCATAGTTACCTACATGCTGCTAATTATTGAATAAAACACGGAACTTTACGTTTCTGTTGGTTTGCTGAGAATAATTTTCACCTTTGTGAAGATTATTTCGTGTCCATTTTATGACAAGATGTCCTCCCAGGTAGTTTTTAGTTATTATTTTTATTTTAAATGAAAGTTTAGGAGTTGAGTTGTAAGGCCTGGACAGATTTCAAGATGTCAGTGCTGTACAACAAGGTTCATTTTAATACCTCTTAAGTGACTGGGAGCAAATTTTTGGTTTCTCCAAACCAATTTGAGGATTAGAAAGATGTGCTGGCTTCATCCTGGTTTAGCTTTCAAATTGCCATGTGTCCTGTTAAGTCTGTTTACGATTTCAGTGACCCTTGCACCACTCCCATGCTACTTTACAAATTGCTGCCGAGGTGTTTATGGCCAGGTGCCTTTCCCAAATGTAAGCGATTTTCAGGAGCCTGCCCAGAAATCATCAGCTTTTACTGATGTGTGCTCACAGAAATGTGTGTGTTTACCAGGCTAAGGGTTCCTTTTTACCTTGGCAGTACATGTGGGTGCCTGCAGAAGCTCTGTGTGTGTGCACTCGTGTGCCCGGGCAAGGCAAGGCAGGACAGCTCCATAACTCCAGGGAGAATGGAGGAGGTGACTCCGAGTCACCCACTTACTCACTGGCACACACTGTGGGAAACCTGTATTTTGTGGTTTTGCCCAGCACTTTTTTAGGCCAAGGCAGGCAAAAAAGGCACAAGTCCCCTCCTCATCACCGAATTTATCGCTTGTGGAGAGCAAACTCAGTGTCAGCTCCGAGACGAGGAGCTGCATTGGGAATCACAGCTAAGCACAGCAGGTGCTGAGCTGGCAGTTTCGCAGCAGATTGTGAAATTTGATCACACAATGGGAAATAGAGCCACTCCTTGAGGGCAATATCTGGAAACATAATGGGGAACCACCCTTCAAAGGTGATCCGGGTAATAATGGGGCTTAGAAACACTTTCTACCTGCTTTGCTTAGAAAATTATGAAAATTTTTAATAGTGTTACTGGTTTTTGCACAAGCACTCTATATTTAGCTGTACCTTGACTGGTCCTGAGCTCTGACACACCCAAGGCAATAAACTGCCCAGTGCTACCATCACTGCAAGGTGGAAACTGGTCATGGAATTCTCAGTTCTCTTTGCGTCCTGGTGTTCTCTTCTCTTTTCTCTTCTCTTCTCTTCTCTTCTCTTCTCTTCTCTTCTCTTCTCTTCTCTTCTCTTCTCTTCTCTTCTCTTCTCTTCTCTTCTCTTCTCTTCTCTTCTCTTCTCTTCTCTTCTCTCTTTCTCTTCCTGCAGCTTTTCACTCCTATTTTTTTCTGGAATTTGGGCATTTTTACACCCTCTCAGTAACTTTCACTGCAGATATTCCCTGGTAAATCTCTGTGTACTCACCCACGTTAATGAACACAGAACACCCAGCATTAATGCATTGGCCCCATGACACTCTGTGCTACTTGATGTCTCCCTCCTTTCTTCTTGAGATTGGCATAAAGATTGCACCTGTGCTCCTGCAGGTACTTTATGCACACCACAGCCTCTGAATAATGTAGACTAATAGAAAAGACTTCAAAGAACCATAACACAGTTTTAAAAGGGCTGGAAGGAGAGGCCGACGGGAAATGTTATAAGAATTCCACCTTTCCTGCTTAGCTAAGCAGTAATTTAGAAGGACATGTAAAGTCTGTGTGAGTATTTCAAAGAAAACAAAAAGCAAACAAAAGCAGAGCACACTGCCCTGATGCTGGAGACAAAGGGAGGGAAGAGGGAGAGGCTCACAGCAAATCATCTGCTCCAGTTTGTCGTTTTTAGGTCCTCAGACACAGGGTGAGCAGGTAATGAAAATATTTGGAGAGATTTGGGTGTTGTTTGATAGAGGTAAACGCAAAGGGAAAGGAGAGTGGTTTAGCAGTGGCCTGAGCAAGTCATTATGTGATTGAAATCAGTTACCCAGGAGCTCATTAGCAACAGAGAATGAATGCCTTTCCTTCTGGAGCGGTGGATATCCTGCTGGATCTCTATCCCACATCAAATTAAAGCCCTGTCAAAGCCACTGGAGGGTTAATACCAGGCTGTTTTTTCCAAGACAGTGATTTCCACAGCCAGTGGAACCGTCAGTGCCGAGGAGTCAATGAGTAGCAGACACTGGAATTGTCTGGATATTTGGAACTGGAAGGGAACTGCTGCAAATCAGTGAATTCTGACATTTTATGAGTCAAAATTTCACTGCACGCTGTCCTTGTGTCCTAATAATTAGGGTGGAGAAAGAAAAGAGGAAGATTTTGAAGAGAACATACTATTTCAGAGTGAAATTCCCTCATTTTCACTCTCAGTATGGAGATCCCACCAGAGTGGGATTTCAGAACTGCACTTTGTGCAAAGTTAAGGCAGGTAACAACAGAACAAAGGTTCCAGAGCAAACTCCAGGGGCACACAGCGAGTAACTGCTCTGCCTGAACCCAACCTCATTCATGGCACTGAGGGATTGGTCTGGTAAAGTGCCTTTGGATATTCCTTTGTCAGTTTGGTCACCAGGAATTTATCTGCTCCTGAAAGTCAGCTGCAGCACAGTAGGGATTAGATATGTAACAGGATTACATAACAGGCTTTTTAAAGGGGAAATCTTGGCTTGGACATTCCAAGAAAATTGGACTCAATAACAATAACAACATAATTACTACTTTAAAGATAAGAGAAAATCAACTATGCTGATTTCTCTGATTATTTCAAGATATTATATGTGAGCACATGGACAAGAGGTTGATACAAGGAAGACAGAAGCAGTGATATATAATAAAAAAAAAGAAACTCCAGAACACGGGGGTACGTTACAAAAAAATCTTTAATTCAATCATACATATTTTAGGACACAGAAATTCTCTCCTTCTCAAGGAAAAGTCTTATTATGACCTCGCAGGCTGTAATCTGACATAAATAACCATGGGGAGGATGTTCTGGGAGAAAAAGAATCTTCTGCATTCCTCACAAGGGGACTGCAAATAAATACATTTCAAAATAGGATGGGCTGACAGTGATTTTTCTGTAATCACACAGCACACACCTTGCTGCCAGTGCCCTCAGAGTATATAACAATCATGTACACCTCGAACCTGTACACATACACAGGTGGAGAGTGGTGACAGCACAGATCTGTGCGTGAAATCAGGAGCTCAGAGTCTCTCTCCTTCCTTTTGTGAGCTCACACACCTCTCCTTTTTTTCTTGCTGCAGATTTCAGACTCGTTGGAAAAGCACTGGGGGAAAACACCCCTGAAAAAGCAGAAAATCTAAAGGTGGGAGGGCTGGAGAGCCAAAAATCACCTCGTCCCCCTGCTGGGGTGACAAAACTGCCGACTGAACAGCACCTGGGCAATTTCATTGCTGCCATCAACGGGATGATTTTGCTTGTCCTTTTCCAGGCTTTTCTCTTAACCACTGCCTCTGTGGGTGATAGTCCTGCTCTCCTTGCAGCCCTGACAGGGACAGTGTGGGTTCTGTCTCCTCCCCACGTTATGGGCAGGTCCCTGTCCTGTTTGCCCACGACGGGAACGTTTGCAGTTGGAACAAGGATGAAGTCCAGGTGTTGATGGCGAGAGTTATGGTCAGGACTCCCAGAATGTTGAGTACAAACCCAGCTTTGGCCTAGAATTAGAAAAGAGAAGGGTTGTTAGCAGCCCTGAGCACTTTTTGCCTTCCTTGCTGGTTAGGGCTGTTTGTATGGTTTGCTTTTCTCTTTGGCCTTTTTTCACAGCTCCACCGAATTATAATTAAGTTGGTTTTCTACACAAATACAATATGTATAAAGGGAGAGGTTTCCATTGGATAAAACTCTCAAAACTAGAAGTCCTGAAATCCTCTCAATTCACTTCTCTTCTGACCTGGTATTTCTCTCTAATGTTACTTTGGGTTTTTTCTTGGATCAGTTATAAGTTAGGGAAGTTACCAAGAGACATGACACTGCTGTCCTTGTTTCTTTAGTGATTTCCTGAGGCATCAGGGCACCCAGTGAGATGTGCCAGGCCGTTCCCTGGCCCTGCAGAAAGGCTGCCCAGGTGCCCAGGTGGCAGGGCTCTTTGACACCCTCATGCTCTACATTTGGGTTTTTCAAGCAGTTTAGACACTGACAGATCTTATTATAAAATCTTCAAGAGGCCCTGGCTGCTCTTTAAAAGCTCATTAACAGCTTCATAAGATTCTCAGAGCGTATCAGAGACAGTGTGACCCTTTATTAATGCACACATGTCATCTTTGCACTCGACAAAAGCCGGGCACACTGACTTTCCTAACTCTTCCCCAAGAGGAGCCAGCATTAGGAAAAGGAAAGATCAAACCTAGGGGTGAAAATCCTAGAAAGAAAGTGGTTTTTTTCCCTCACCATATCGATAACCCTGAGCTGTCCATAGGAGAAGACAATGGCATTGGGAGGAGTTGCCACGGGGAGCATGAACGCCAGCGATGCAGAGAGTGTGCAGGGCAGCATGACATAGAGAGGATTGAGGCAAATTGCTTCAGCCTGTGCACAAAAAGAGAGCAGAGATGGTGATTTTGATGCCCAAAAATGCACAGAAACCTTTTGGCAGAGAATTGATTCTGTTTGTCCATGTCAGAAGCCTCGTCCTTCCCCAAACTCTGCAGCCACTCATATTTTGGTGCTGCTTCAGACACTTCCAGCATCCTTATGCAGCAAATGCAAGAATTGATTTTGTGGTCAGGGCTTTGTGTTGCTGCTGTATAAATGGATAAATGCTGCTTATATTGAACTCTAAACCCTGACTTCATATTGGTTAAGAACAAAATTAAATTATCGGGGGAGGCAGTTGAAGCTCTGAAGGTGAGAGCTTAGGTTTTGGGGTTGGCTGCAATCTGCAGCCTGTGCAAAAAGATTTTGGAGGAGCTCATTCCAGTTTCTATCTGGAACCAGCTTTTCAATCTGCAGAACTCTGTCTCCCCCAGCAACAGGAGTCTCCTGTGGAAATGCAGAAGTCTGAATTAGGTCACGCTATCACCTTCAGAGACTTCTGGAAGGCCAGTGGTGGGGGTGAAATACAGGCATGGAATGTTGCAGGGAAGCAAATGCTGCTGCTGGTGCTGTCTCCGTGCAGAACAAATTGGAAAAAACAAGTACAGCTGGCAGTGACCTCATGTTTAGGCCAGAAGGCAAAGTCTAATATGCCAATGAATTTAATCCCTTTGCTTTTCACCAGCAATGATTTCAGAAAGGTTGAGCTGTGCACGGTGTGTGTTTGTATATGCACACACACCCCCCTATATTTTTGTTTTAAGTCATGTACCCTCGATGGGACACAGGAACCAGTGTTTGGCTTTGTCACCCAAGTGTTGACAACTGAGGAGCTGAAAACTGTCCTTATAAGAGCATTTTGGGATGCTGGGACTCACCATTGAAGCCAGAATGGGAAGGAAGAGGGTGGTGGTGGCCACGTTGCTTGTGCACTCGGTGAAGGTGGCGATGAGGAGACACAGCAGGAAGGCAATGGCTGGGTGAGGGATGCTCTGCAGAGGGGTCAGTTTGGTGCCCAGCCACTCAGACAGACCAGATTCCTGCAACAGAGCAAAGAGGGATGCCAGGCTGGAGAGGAGAGAGCCACATCACTGTCCCAAGCCTCCCTTCTCGGGGCCGTGCTCGTGCAAACTGCTGTCTGCAGGAAAGCAGAGCCAGTGCCCACAGACAGGATTGTTCAGTAGCTTAAATAAAAATAAGCATTTTTTCCCTTCCCAGGAACTGGAAAGGAAGAGATACTGCATTTATAGTGTGTTATTGACAGCAAATAATTATTTCTCTGTTCAGATCATTACTTGCTCAATACTTGAGGTGCTTTTTTTTTAATGTAAGCAAAGGTATTTGAATGAATTCCCTAAAATATTTTTATATGTATCTTATCAGATGCTCTAGTGATTTAATGTCATTTCATCACTGAGATCTTGATAACTGTCTGAAGCTTTTCACACCCTTCATCCTTGTCAGTCACTGGGAAGCAGCAGCATCCTCCCTGTCATTCTGGGCTTTCTGCAGCAGCTTTTATGCATTTGATGATTTATTCTAGAATAAATCAAAGTGATTTCTTAAATATTTCCTTTTCCAAACATGTACTTTTATGTTTTAATTCTAATCTTTGAATTCTGAACTAGTATTTCCAGGCATTTGAAGCCTTTTAGAATTTCTTTATTGTCTATAAATTAAATAAATGGATCGTCTGTTCCAACATTTAAATCATTACTGAAAAATAACATGTAGCACTGAACTCCTGGCAGATTTCTGCAGATGTTTTAACCTGCTCCTGAAGTTTCGCTAGAGTTTCTCTTCGAATAGTTTAATTTAAATCCTATTTCTGTAAATCCTTGGTTTGAAATACTTTGGAGACCCCTCCTGGGTACATTATCTCCTCATGCCTGCCACATCAGTTACATTTCATTTAAAAGAACCTTTAATGTATCGAGGCAGTTTCTTAATCAGCCACTTTCCCAGAAACACAGTTAATTGTGCTGCCCTGAGTGGCGGTGCCATCCCATTGCACCGGGAACAACAAGGATCTATCCCGATCCCAGGACTCCGGGGATGGTCCCACGGCCGGAAGATGGGGAAAGCAGCATTTGATGCTCCCAGTGTGCCCTCTGGTGTCCTGGGACAGCACCGAGAGCGAGATGGAAAAGAAACCACCCAGGAAGACACAAATCCCAGGTGAGCCGAGGAATGTTACCTCACTGCCTTTGGCCAAGGCAAAGCCACCTCCCAGCAGGAACACGATGTTCCATGGCATCTTCTCCTGAACGACTTTCCAGTCCAGGAGGGCTGGAGGTGCCCGGAACTTTGCCCTGCCCCCTGGAACCCAAAAGAGAGTTTGTGAAGCCACGTTGCACTCTCCAAAGATAGGAAGAACTTCTCGGTGGGAGGTGAGTTAGCTCTGAGCGTCAGGAATCCCTACTGCCAGCACAGCCTGGAATTATCTCCCGAAGCAAGTGCTGGGAGCACCATCAACAATGGTTTTAAAACTTGACTTGCAAAATCTCTAATGAATGATCTGTAGCTGCTCCAAGAAGCACAGGAGGAGGCAGGGAAGGGTGAGTTAAAGGTGTGTGGCAACAACTCCCTGTGTGTCTGTTAAGTCATGTATTCCCTCCTGAAGATTCCAGCCTCGGAATCCTTTACACATGTGTGTAACAGGGGTAGGAACACTCCTGGGATAAGAGCTTCCTACTTAGTGAAATTATGAGAAACAGAGAATTTTACGGGATATGTGCCTTGCCTAACCCAAATCACACAGCTGGAAGAGCAGTTTGAATTGTTATTTAATATTTGAAGCTTCCTTCGTAAACCCAAAACGTGAAATTTCCCACGTACTTATACTGAGAGTCGATTTTTGGTGCTTCAGTAACTCACCTGCTTGCTCTTCCTCTCTGCCCTGGTTGGAAAAGCCAGAAGGGAGGATGAAGAGCAAAATTGAAATGAAGAGGGCAACTGTGGCATCAGTGACGTAGCTGCAAGAGACCAGTCAGACATTTAGTCAGCTGTGTTTGCAGCTGGATAAAACCCAGCCCATTTCACTTTTATTCCAAGTGAGGAGGAGGAGGAGTGGCACTACCTTGTATCATCTTTGTTGAAGAGAACTGTTGCCCAGCCTGGGAAGAACCCAGGCTCTCTCGTAAACCACAGCACTACCAGGAGAATGAAGAGGATCAAAACTTCTATTTCTGCAAATTTCATTTTGCCCAGTTTCTTGCTCTCTTCCTTGATGATTTCATAGGCCTTTTCCTCCTTAGCCTTGGCAGCAGGACTGATACCACAACCAAAATTTTTCTTAAAACTGGAAGAAAATGGATGAGAAATATCAGGGAATTTTGCCAGCTATCCTCAGAGTTAAGAATCCGAATTTTATATTCAATCATAATGTCTTTATATGCATTTAGATGTGAATATTGAAATTAAATATTTTTCTAATCAGCAACCACGGTGAGTTTTAGCTGCATGTCTTGACAAGACGATCAGAAAAAAAAAGCTTCCTGCCCCTAAAAGCTCCTGGGTTAAACATAAAGAAGTGAGTTACCTGTGCACGAGGGAACAAAATTACAGAATCACAGAATGGTTTGTGTTGGAAGAGACCTTAAAGTCCCTCTCATTCCAATTTCCTGCCATGGAAGGAAGTTCCACAGAACCTTCCACTAGACCAGGACAATGTTAATGTGCCTGACAAGGCTGTTTGATCACTAGGAAGTAAAGAGTTGCCAAGGTTTTTAAAACGACAGAAAATGAGAATTTTAAAGGTGGATTTTGAAGATGAAAGTACCATTTCAGGTGTTACAGCTCTCTTTCCATGTAAAATAAGGGAAGTTGGGGTAATACAAACATGATAGACTGAGTGTTAAGCAGGCAGGCAACGCAGGCTGGTTGTGTGGGGTGATCTGCACCAGAACTAGCACAGAACTAATCCTCTAGGTCTGAAGCAACCCTGGTCACGGGCTGGTAAAAAGGCATTTACCAGCTCTCTGCAGAAATCAATTTCCTTGTTTGGAGCACAGCAATCTCTTAGGACATGACAGCAATGCTGCAGAACAGGTTATATGCACTCAGAGCTCCCTATTTTCATCTACAGAGTACATTGAGCTGGGATTTGATCAGATTCCTCGAAGAAAAGCTTGCAGAATTTTAACAGAGTGTGCTGCTCTGGTCTCTGTTGTGTGTGGGGACTTTGTCACCTGCTGTGTGATTTTTCTCATCAGTAAAAGGGTCGCTTGTGCTAAAGGAGTCCTTGATCACAGCCCCATCAGCTGGATTGCAGGGGCTCAGGGGTACTCACTTGAAGCCCAAGTACAGGATCTGCAGCCAAATCCACGCCAGGATCAGCAGCACCAGCATGGTGGGGAAGGCGAAGGAGAACCAGGAGGCAAAGTTGATGACACCACCATTGCCAGGAAAGAGGCTGGAAAATGCAGGTGGCTGTTAGCATCCAAAATTCCACATTCTCTTCTGTCCTTCATTAACGAGTCGGAAAAGGGGAGATTCTCTGGGGCCCATTAAGGAAGAGGAATTTCACTTCCCAGGAAAGGGGCCAAACTGACTTGTTCCTTCTCTGTGCTGCCTGGGAGTCAGCTGTAGCAGAGTGATGCAGTTTGGTGGGTGGGTAATCCCACATTCAGCCAGACTTACTCATTAACTTGTCCCTGCAGCACCAGATTTGGTGTTGTCCCAGTCAGAGTGGCGATGCCTCCAATGCTGGATGAGTAACAAATACAGAGGGACATTCCCTTGGAGAGTTTCAAGTGTTTCTTCTCAAGCTGCTCATTTCTCTTTCTCTCCTCCTCAACTGTCAGGACATGAGAATTACCTAGATCCCAAGAACAAAAGAGATGGAGGAGCTGTATTGGACAGGAAAAGGCCTTGGGCCTGCATAACTCAATATTTCAAGGCTAGGACACAATGGATTCAAAGCTGAAGGAACCAAAGTCCCTCATTTTAAGGCTGGCATTGTTAATTCTTTGACCTTCTGCCCATTTGCACTGGTTGTCTTGACACAGAGCAGTTTTTCAGAGGGGAATTTGAAATGTGTGATAAAGTTTGAACCTACTGCTGGCACCTCCTGGTGAACAAGGGCGGTGTCTGAACTGCATGTGGAGGGGAGTGAGGCAAGAATTCAGGGAATTATAACAGAGTTGGAGGAGTTGGGCTGAAGGGAACTTGTTCTACACCAGCACCTGTCTGCTGGCACTGGGATTTATGTGCAGAAACCCTGGAATCACCTCAAAGATGGGGAGACAGCAAGACAGCTGGTAAAGAGATATTGCTGCTTGATTGTGTACCTTTGGATTAGAAAGATCATTTTAATCCCTAACTTTCTGGCTGGAAATAGGCCAGGAATTTTGCCTTGGGAATTCCCTATTATCTGATAAGTTACACAGTAGATAATAATTGAACTAAAATAAATATGCAGGGAAAGAGCAAGCCTGATGTAAAGGCTTCCCCTAGTGGATAATTTATACTTTTTGTTGGTTTATTGAGTAGCTGTAACCTCTTTGTATTTTTGATTTAGCTTCAGCCAAGTCAGTAGCTCGTTGTGGTTTTGTCTGGTTCATGGAAGAGCTTTGTGGTGGTCAGGATGCTTCAGGGACAGTCTCCTTTCAGAATTTACTAGGAGCTGTTACGCCAGAAGAAAGCACCAGGTCACCCTCCACCACCCTGAAGAGAAAACCACCCACAACCCATTCACCTTTTTCCTCTGGTTCCTTGAGGCTCTCAGGTGACTTTTCCTGCAGCTCAAAGGCTTTGTTGGTGTGTTCAGACTCTTGGGCAGCGGTGCTGGTCTCGACTTCTGACTTGTGCAGCTGCTCCATCACTGCCTGGGCTATGGGGACCATCATGGCAGTGGTGGCCGTGTTGCTGATCCACATGGACAGGAAGGCTGTCACGACCATGAAACCCATCAGGAGTCTGCAATGAGAAGGTTTGGAAAAGCTGGATCAGGACTCAGCCCTGCAATGCTCTTTATTTTTGTTACAAAGAGCCAGCTACAAATGCTGGGTTTGGAAAACGCTCAGCATTCCCCACCCAGCACTTCCTCTCACCCTGGTCTGCTTTGTGAACCACACAGTTAAGATTTAACATTAACTTCTCTTTTTCAACCTTTTTTTTTTTGCATTCTTATGGCTAGGAAAGTGTAAGCTGGTAGCTTGGAGCAAGCAGTTATTCCAGTCAGATCCTTCCTATTTCACATCCTTCTGAGGAAGACATTTCTCAACAACACATTAATGCATTATAATATGTTTTGAAGAGGAATTGCAAGCTGAATTTGATCCCAAATGGCAATCAGTTTAAGCTATGAGGAAGATGATATATATATTTTTTTTCCTCTTGTTATTTTATCCCACCTCTATTATTTAAGATTCTCTTCCCACTCATCTAAAATTCTAATCCTCATTTTGGTATTACTCTGTTATTTGTCTCAAAATTATTCTTTAGATGAGATGTAGATTATATATCAGATGAAAAGGGGTTTATCTTGTATGCATTTTTATTCTATTGCTTTGTAATTTCCTTCAGTATTCCCTCTTCTTATGAGCTGAGACAGATTAAACACAGTGATGTAGTCTGTGCATAGCTTAAAGTTCCAGCCTGGGAAACATTTGTTGTTTTCAAAGCAAGCACCCCTATATTTTCTCTTCTCTTTGCAATCAGCAGCAGGCAGAGTGTCCCTGTTTTCTGTGTTCCAGCTGTGGTCTTGGTTTGATTGTCCAAAGCTGTGCTCCTGGCCCAGCCTGGCAGCACCCTTCTCTTCCCAGCATTGACTCTCTTGTTGCTATTTCTCCACCTAAAGCCCTTTGGAATTCCACGAACAAGACACACCAGGTGTGTAACACCTCAAAGGATCCCCATTTGTGAGGCTTGCTCAGGCATTAACTCACTTGGGCTGTAGGAAAGCATTCACAGGGAAAGATTTGCAGATTCCCATCAGAGATGGGATCTAAAGCCACAAAATCCTTTATCCCACAGCATTTCCACCACTATAACTCACAGGGCTGGTCTGACACCAGTGATGAGCAGGACCCTCAGAGCCACTCGCTTGTGCAGGTTCCAGTTCTCGATGGCAATGGCCATCATCAGGCCCCCCAAAAAGAGCATATTGGTGTCCTTCAAGTACTCCCGACACACCTGCAAGGTGGGAGAAGGGAGAGGGAATAGTCACTAGAGAGAGGGCATTTTCTGAGGGAGGTTATTCCAAAGGCATGAGCAGGGAGTAACCCTGGGTTGCATCTGAATTTGCTTTGATTTCAGATTAGCAGCTCCACCCAGAGCTCACTCTGGGCTCGTGCAAGTTCTAGTCCATGGAGAAGACAGAGAATAATTATAACAATAAAAATTGAATTAAAATAAAATAATAATACTACCAATAATATAAATATAATGATGATGATAATAATACAATTCTGGGGAACAATCCCAGAATGAAAGAAGATGATGGAGGAATACACGGAGCAAGATCTCTTACTGTTGTTGAATCCATGATATTCATTAGTGGGAACAGCAGGACGGGCAGGAGAGCTGTGACAGCCAAAGGCAGGGCTTCTGTGCACCAGAAAAGTGCCATCACTATGATCACGTAGCCACATTCTGCCTCCTGCCAGGGGAAGGGGACACGCAATCAGAACACGCTGAATATCGAACCTGGGCCTCCTCCAGAAGCCAAGGCCTCATAATTACATTCATTGCCTGATAAAGGGATTAGAGAAAAGGTTATTTCCTGTGCTTCTCTGCCATCTAGGCTCTGACCTATGCAGATCCTAATCAAATTACAAACTGTGCAGCAATCTCCTCAGAACACTGGGGAGAGGATGAGACCTTCAGCGGGGGCAAAAATAGCACCTGAGGAAAAGAAACATGGATGACTTTGGACTTTCCATGATAAGGGATTGGCAACCACTGCACAGGCTTCTCGATTGTGCTGATGGTGTTATATTCTATATTTATGTCCTTGAGTTGTACAATCAGTTACTGATCCAGTCAGGGCTTCTCCACCTGCTTCCGCACAGGCTTCAGGTCATGGCCCAGGTGAACCACAGCTAATTTCAACTCCTTGTACTGTAAATACTTTTATAACTTTTCACTGGATTTTTAGCTTAGTAGACACTTTGAAAGGCTCACTGGCAGACTGGTCACATATCATTTCAGCTTCCACTGAATGAAGTTTTGATGCTTTGAGAGGCCTCCCAGAAACCAGAGACTAGACAGGAGTAAGGGAATAAGGTCAGTATTTATTTAAGAGGCCTTCAGAGGTACCCCTGGGTCTCAAAATGGACCCCAAAATGGACCCCAAGATGGATGACAGGCCACAAGTCCTTCACACTTTCATAAGTTTGGTTCATTTGCACATCAGGGTTAATTCTCCAATTACAGCTTCAGTTTAATGATGTAATTTCCCCTCATCTTGCCCCCTCTCAAAGGCTTTTGTTTTATACTTTTTGGGCCTAGGACTGTCTGGGTGTCCTTGGAGACAAAGTCTGAAGAGGCTTTGTTGTGTCTACTGAGAGAGCAGAAATTACCAGGCTACAAGAAACTTCAGAGTTACACACTAAGCAGTACAGAATCTGAAAAATGTAAAAGTTAAAACCTGAGGCATCAGTTTCTTTGAGGAAAGTGAGATCCCCTACTTCATGCCACTCTTTTTCTGAGAAAACACTTACTTAGTTCTGCTTTGGACAACCACTCCAAATTTCGTGCAAAAATGTTTAAGTCAGCCCCTGTACATTGAAAAGATTCAAAATCACTTGTCACAACAGTGGCATTTGGTTGGGCTGAGGAAGAAAGCAAGAAGAAGTAATATTGGAGGTTTTGGTGTCTTCCTCACTTCGGAACTCGCACAATAATGGGAGACACCAAACCCAAAGGAAGAAAACCTTGGTTAAAGGAGGTCCACTAAAATACACTGGACAGTATGAATGGAACTGTAGTGATGCTTATTGAGGCTGGATTACAGAGGATTAAACCAAGGAGCTGGGACAATGGGTGGCAGGATTGAATTTGTGATGCTTTGGAATGCGCTCGGGAATTCTGGACGTGGTGTGGAGGTTACAGAGCTGCTGAAGGGAAAGGGTGAGCAAGGAGCTGAGCACTCTGGAGGAAAGAAGAAGACAGCAATCTTGGTGTGGAGTACCAAAGCAGACAGGCTGAAAAAGTAAATCTGAAAGAGATTCCCGAAGATATGAAAATATTCCTTTTTCAGCCTTATTTTTGGACAAGAGCATTCAGAATCTTAATTATTCATCCCACTGATCACTGAGAGCAATTCGCCATTTTGACAACCCTTCTTCTCCATTTTTATTATTAAAAGACACAGATGGGTGCCTTTTGAGAGACCCTAGCAGAGCTTTGGGATGTATCTCATAGGCACAGTGCCCTCATCTTCCATCCTGCTGTGAACAGGCTCTCAGTAAAAGCTGCAAAAGGGCCTTTCCCAAAGTCAGCCATCCTGTAAGGACATTTGTCTGCCTTTAAGCAGGATTTTTAGCATTGTTTGCTCTCAATTATAATAGCTCAGTGTCCAGTGCTATGTCATTATAGGGCAGGTTAATAGATCAACAGAATAGAAAAAATGTGAAATTCCACCCTGTAGCTGCTGGCTCACACCACTGTGTGCAGAGGCACCAGCTTTTCCTGCTCAGCAGTGGCACAGTGCACAGTTTTAACCCCAAAAAAACATTCTTAAAGGTTCCCTTAAATTGCAAAGGGAAAAATCCAGGACGTTTTCAATTTTTGTCTTGCTGCCGACTGCATAGAAACCAGAGGGAGTCATTTTCAAGGAGGAACTCAACCAAGACTGCCAAATCATTGCACAGGCAACTCCAAGGACTCACTGTATCTAACAATGCCTCCAGCAAGTGAGCTTGAACTCGTGGCCTCAGGACAAAAAAAATTAATAATCTCTCTCTGGCTCCTTAGAACTTTCCTGATCCTGATCTCTTTTCACTTCAGTAACTCCTTTGCCTCTGGAAAGGTGACGAGCAAAAAAAGGTACTTTTTCTTTTTTTTCCCCTCCCTAGCGAGCTTTTAAGTAATAATTTAAACTATGTTATTTACGTTGTGAGGGAATGAGAGGCCACACCTGAGCAGCTGCCACATCGCAGCTCCAGCCCGTGCAACCCAAACTCTGATATCTCAGAGCTGTGAGGAAGACAGAGCTCTGGGACAGGCAGGGAAGAGTCAGGGAGGTGGAGAATGAAGCTTGGACAAGGAGTCTTTAAACTGGGATTCAGCGGGGATCAGGAGGCAGACACCAGAGGGAAGAGTTAGGACTTGGTGTCCAAAGAGAAGTGACAGGAGGGGCAGTTTGGGATGAGCTGGGGCTGTAATAGGAGACCAGAGATCAGATATTTCTGCATGAAGAGGTTGGGAGTGCAAGAAGCAGTGAAGAAGCAGCAGAAGACTGGCAGTCTGTCAGCTCACAGCTCTCCCTTTAAATGATCAATATCCCACAAGTACCTGCTCAGATACTGCAGCTCCGTGTAGTCAACTTTTCCTGAAGAAACCCGAAGCCACGGGTCTTCCAGAACTTGGTGTTTTAAATTTAAAATCCTTGTCTGGGAAGATTCTTACAGAAATATGTTAAACCAGAACTGAAATATTATTTTCCCCTACGTGTCAGAATGTCTTGTCTATCTAAAAATGCCTCTTCTGAGCGGCAGTGACAACAAGGGAAAAAATGAAGTAAGATGTGGACTGGACACTGTTAGAAAATGAAAAGGGGGATTAAAATTGAGCCTTATAATCTTCAGCATAGAAAGTCCTTTTCTAAATTAGCCAAATGCAAAGCAAGAGTCACAAAATCTGATGTCACCGAGTGTTCTTCTAGAAGATGCAATCACAGATGTTTCTGCTCATCCATCTATGCCCCACTGCTTTTATATTGCCCCAATATGCTCAGGAAAAAACAAAAGAGATCTCCAAGCAGTAGATGCAGGTGCTCTGAGAAAGAATCTCTTCACCCTTGAAAGGAGCAGCTCTGAGAGGTGGAGGCTTTTAAATTGAATTTTAAAATGTCTTACCTTGGTGGGCAGAACCAGAGGCAGAGGAAGAAACACGAGGGGCACCAAGACTACGATGAGGTATTTCCTGCAGGCCAGGACCGCCTGCCAGGAGAAAGCCATGGTGCTGGAGCTAGCCCAGTGCTGAACGGCCTGGAATCTGCTGCTTGGAGCCTATATAAACACCAGGGAATATTAACCATTGACCTCAGGAGACTGGGTGTTGTTTTTGGAACTGTAATCGGAGAAAGAAGGAAGAGAACAAAGAAGGGAGGAGACAGCAGAAGAGTGTCAGAGCAGGAACTTTCTCAGGAGAATCTTTCAGAAAGGTGATAAATCCATCAGAGAATTAACTCCTTGTGGGGCAAGTAGGTTTTTGAAAGCATCCTGAAATGACCTACACTTTCAAAAAAGGATATTAATGATTTGGTCTCTAATAATGCCCTCTTTGAATAGGTACCGTTATTCCTCCTATTAAAAAAAAAAAAGAGAAACTGCTCCCTCCAAAACAGATTGAAAATTATTTCAATTTTTGAAAAATATGGGGGAACACTGAAAATGACATCTACATCTGTAACACTCAAAGACAGGGGTTGGAAACACCAATGCAAAATGTTACATCAACATCATTGTGCTCACCGAGACATTCACTTCGGGCAGCAAAAGCCACTGGGCAGAGCTGCTGTCACCAGGTGCCACATCAAGTCCCCACACAGAAAGGGACTGACAGTCCTTACCTCGGGTCTTAGTGGATTGGGAAAGACTTGGATACGGGACATCACTTTGCAGACTTTAGGCTATTTTTTTTCCCCCCATATTTTTGATCTTGCAGGTTTATAGGCACAGCTTTGGGAACTTCCAGCGTGTACTGGGGAGAAGAAATTAAGAAGAAAAGGTGCTACAGGGAAATAACCAGTGATTCTTTTCCCAGCTGGAGGAAACTTCCAAAATATAAGCTGTGAATCACTAGATTCCATAAATTTGCAGGAATAGTACAAAACATTTCAAGTCCAAAGGGTATTTCTTGTTAATGCCACGTTGATGGCTTTGTTTGTTAGATCATGCAAGCACACCTCGCAGCTAATGATGATAACATTTCCATTTTATTGGTATAAATCATCTTGGTGCTGTTTATAGCTTACCCAAGAAGAGAGAGACAAAGGGAAGCACAGCCATTAGGTCATCTGATGTCAGCTCCATAAAAAGCTTCTGCTATTTCTGCCGCTCCTTCCCTTTTCTGGCAGGCCTTGTTTTGTCTCAGGAATGTGCTAATGATGGAAAATCAGCTGCCAGATTTGCAAGCTGGACTTGGGCATATTGCTCACAACAAACAGCATCACATCACTTGGTGCCAACCCTGAGCTTTAGCATCTCACCCTTGGTACAAAAAGAATGAGAAGGAGCTTTCAAATTAATTATATTAATTATATTCTCCCACATCTTGCATCCACTGAATGTTTAATTACTGTCTGACAAGGTGTACTGACAAAAGCAGCCAACTGCAAGGTCGTTTTCCTGCTTTTTGCTCTTATGCCCTAAGGTTGCAATGGAAATTTAAAGGAACACCTCGTTTTTGTGTCTCTGCACCACAAAGGTTGGCCTCCAGCTGCAGCCTCATTTATGGAGTGTAAATGCCAACGTGGAAGGGTCTCAGCTGAAGAATTGTGCCTGTTCTTTAAAAGTAGCACCTCCACAGAGATGGTTTCCACTGTCATGTGAGACACAACATTTGAAAGGTGCTGAAAATGAGTTCTGTAAGTGTTTTACTGCAAAACGAATGGTTTATATCTTGTCCTGTGACCCATGAGCACTCCCTCAGTGGTGTCAGAGGAGTGATGCCAGTTTACATTCGTTTGGAACCACTCCAGTTTATATAAACGGGTTAATCTAATACTCTGAATTGTGTGCTTTGAATTTAAAGGACAACTTGGTCTTTGCTTACTGATCTGCTCTTCGAGGCAGGCCAAACCTCACAGGAATCAGACAGCACAGCCAAAACCTCCTTTATTAACTGAGTTTGTAAGCTATTTTGTACTTTATAAAAGGAAGTATTTTCTAATGTGATGTGAAATAATAGAAGTGATCGTATATTGCTAAATACAGTATTTTGCTGATCCTAGTGCAGTTAAAGTGTTGATTTTTGTTTTGCTTGGTTTGTTGAGGCTGGAGAACACTGAGGGGAGCCTTCATTGCATTCTGCAGCTTCCTCATGGGCGGCATTTTAGGGGCCGGGGCTGTCTTCTCTTCTCTGGTGACCAGTGACAGGACCCGAGGGAACAGCATGAAGCCAGGGGGTTTAGGTTGGGTATTAGGGAAAGGTTCTTCATTCAGAGGGTGTTTGGGCACTACCACAGCTGCCCAGGGCAGTGACGGAGTCCCCATCCCTTCAGGGATTGTGCGGATGTGGCCATGGGGACACGGTTTAGCGGCGGCTTTGGCCGTGCTGGGTTAACGTTGGACTCGGTGATCTCAGAGGCATTTTCTCACCTCAACAATTACACGATTCCGTGCAGCAACACCCGCTGAGAGCTGC
>VZRS01002202.1:3441-29045 GCA_013398055.1 Ifrita kowaldi | reverse complement strand
GGGACCCCCCGCCGTTCCCCCGGGCACCGGGGGGAGCGGAGCCGGTCCCGTCCCGGGCGGAGCAGAGCCTGAACCACCCCGAGCGGAGCGGAGCTTGAACCATCCCGAGCAGAGCCGTGTCAGTCCCGATCCAGGCGGAGCGAAGCCGGTCCCGTTCCGGGCGGAGCGAAGCCGGTCCCGTTCCGGGCGGAGCCGAGTCGGTCCCGTTCCGGGCGGAGCCTCCGCCCCTCCATGGCCGCCATGGCCGCTCCACCGCCCGCCGAGCCCCCGGTGCCCCCGGGCCGGCGCCGTCCGTCGCTGCTCGCCGTGGAGCCGCTGCTGTTCCTGGCCACCGTGTCCGTGGGGCTGCAGGGCCCGCTGGCCACCCAGTACCTGTGGGACCGGCTGGGCGCCGAGCACGGCTACAGCGACCGCAACAGCACCGACTCCGCGGGCTGCGGGAACGACAACGCTACCGCCGACCCGCTGCGGCAGGTGCGGACACCGCGGAGCCCGGGGGAGAGGGGAGCTCTGGGTGTCGATGAAGAACTCAGGGGGAGAGGAGGGTCCGGGGGAGAGGGGAGGCACGGGAATGGATGGGGACGCCGCGGGGAGAGGGGAGTCTGTGGGAATGGGGAGCCCCAGGACGAGTGGGAAGCTCACGGGGAACAGGAGGTCCCAGGGGAGAGAACTCTGAGGGAGCAGGAGGAGAGGGGCGTCCTGGGGGAGCCCCAAGGGGAACAGAGAGCTTGGGAGGAGCAGGGAGCCGCTGGGAGCGGAGAGTCCGGAGAGGAATGAGAGCTTGGGAGGAGCAGGGAGCCCCAGGAGGAGTGGGGAGCTCAGGATGGCACTGGCTGCTGTTGGAGCTCCTCAGCTGCCTGTTTCTCCTGCAGGAGGTGGAAGCCCTGGTGTCCCACTGGAACCTCTACATCAACCTGGGAGGTTTTTTTGTCAGCATCTTCTCCGTGACTCTCTTCGGCCCATGGAGCGACAGCGTGGGCCGGCGCCCGGCGCTGATCCTGCCGGCCGCGGGCATGGCCCTGCAGACGGCCATCTACCTGCTGGTCATGTACCTGGAGCTGCACGTCGCCTTCTTCCTCCTGGGACGCATTTTGAGCGGCCTCACGGGTGACTACAACCTGATCCTGGCCAGCTGCTTCTCCTACGTGGCCGACGCCAGCGAGCGGCGTGCGCGGACGTTCCGGGTGGCCATCCTCGAGGCGTGCCTGGGCACCGCGGGCATGGTGGCCAGCATTGGCGGTGGCCAGTGGCGCAAGGCCCAGGGCTACATCAACCCCTTCTGGCTGGCCTTTGCTGCCAGCCTCGCTGCCACTCTCTACGCCGCTCTCTTCCTCCGGGAGTCGGTGAAGCAGAAGAAAGCGGCCAAGCTGTTCACGCTCAGCCACTACAAGGCTGTGTACAGGCTGTACACGGCCCCGGAGCACCCGAGCTCCAGGTGGAAGCTGGCTCTGTACTCCCTGGCGTTCTTTCTGATTGTCACGGTGCATTTTGGAGCCAAGGACCTCTATGTTTTGTATGAGCTCGGCTTCCCTCTCTGCTGGGCTTCCGACCTAATTGGGTATGGCTCTGCCGCCAGCTACCTGGCTTACCTGAGCAGCCTGGTGGGGCTGAGGCTGCTGCAGCTCTGCCTTGAGGACATCTGGGTGGCAGAGATGGGATTGATCTCCAACATTGCTGGGCTGGTGGTGATTTCCCTTGCTACCACAACACCACTGATGTTTACAGGTGATGCTGAAGTCTTAAATCCCTGTTTCTCAGGCTTTTAGCACATTGATGCTGATGATGTGCTTGAGGAAGTTCTGCCTTGTGCACCAAAAAAACCTGTGGCAGTGTTGGCCAAACACTAAAGTTGGAAGTGCATGCATGTAGTTCCTAGAATGTTAGGCTTCCCAGAGCTTTATTACACTACAGACACAGACTTTATGAGTGCTTTATGAGATCCAGGAGGGTGGATTTTGTCTAAATATAGCAGGGAGACACTGCCAGCAGCTGCAGATTTCTGGGACTGACTTTGGAGACCTTATTTTTCAGCTGAGTATTTCCCTAATGTGCCATGTCTTGCTCACAGGTTACGGGATTCTGTTCCTTTCCATGGCAGCCACTCCAGTCATCAGATCCAAGCTCTCCAAGCTGGTCAGTGAGACGGAACAGGGTAAGGAATTAGCCACTGTGCTTAAGCCAGGTCCTGAAACACTGTCTTCTTGGAGCATTGAAACCAAGCTGTGGGGAGGTTAGGAGTTCCCTGGCTCCTCTGGACTCCTGTGCCCCTGCATTCACCCTCAGGCCCAGAGTAATGTTTTATTTTTTTCCCCAAATAATTGTCATTCTTTGATTCAGACTTGCTGCATTTTGAAGATGAGAGCAAGAGAAGAAAAGCGGGAATAGTTCATTCATTCATCCATTTATTCCCAAAGCATTTACAAGGAGCAAGAGTTAAAATGGATTATGTAACGAGGAGAAAAGGGTCATTCTCCTGACCATAACTTTCCTCTGTAGATCAGTAACAGTGGGAAGAATCAGGTGTTGTTGGAGGATTGTATCATTGACCATGGTGAAAGATCATGGGTAACCCTCAGGAGGAGCATATTTGCCTTTTGTCCAGTTCTGTGTTTGGAGGGCTTGCACTTGCTGTGAAACAGAGCACAGGAATGTCTCCGAGGCAGACAGAGGGGGGAGGGAATCCAGGTGGCAACGATCGAGAGGTGATTTTGCACAACTCATGTTTCTTATTTTAGAACGGCCACGGCGCGTACGGCGGATTTATGGCGCTAAATCTTCTGCTGTACTTAATGTTTAACAAGTGATAAGAGGTGCTTGGCAATAAACAGATCCACAGAGCCCTGGCCTGAAGCATTTACAATCCAGCTGATAGATAATATCCCTGGTCAGCTCCTGATACAAATCCTGCAGCTTGGTGAGGTGACCCTGGCCACAGGTTGGACCTGCCAGGCCAGCCCTGTGTCCCACCCTACCACACTTGATAGTCACATCTTTCTGATGGCAAGTTCAGCTCCTTGGGAAGACTGGCATCACCCACTGAGGGTGATGTGTTACAGCTGTTTACAGGCAGTAACCACCTGCCTTATCTCACCATGAACCTCTTATCTCTCTTTTCCAGGTGCTCTCTTTGCTTCTGTTGCCTGCGTGGAAGGGCTGTGTTCACTCGTGGCTACAGGAGTGTTCAACTCTCTCTACCCTGCCACCTTGCACTTCATGAGGGGATTCCCATTTCTTTTTGGGGCTATAATCCTTCTTATTCCAGCAGCTATCCTTGGGTAATTTACTTCAAATGCCTAAACTTTGCCATGCCGTGTCATGTAGAAAATACTATTTACTCTTAGGATAGAAGCTGGCAGTTCTTAAGACATGTTTTCAGTTATGGTTGTGAGAGGGTGTTTGGTCATTTCTTTTGGAATCTGGATCCTAGGGATAAACCTGCAGCCTGAGTGATGTAGCTGCCAATATTCAAAGTGCTTCAAAGCCTCACTCCACCCTCAATGGAATATCCAAAATCTGGAATTAAATTTGGAAGTTCTTCATGGAGGAGATGGAGCTCTCTCAGCAGTCTCTTTTCCTGTAATTTATCAATTAAAGCAGAAGTTTTATTGTGATAGAAAACAAATCCTCTGGGAGAGGGAGCCTGTTGGGATTTGTACAAGTGCAACAGCTCCTGGCAGGGTCATTTTGTTTTGTTCCTCTGAAACTTGTAAGACTCATTCAGTTCATCCCCATGTGCCTTTGAAAGCTGAAACTGTTCATTCTTTTCTAGGTGGATACAAATCTGGGATTCAAAACACGACTACAACCACTTCCAAGATGCTTCCCTGTCCCCTGTGAAAGACTGAATTTAACAACAAGGAATTGGCCAGCACGGCAGTATCCATCCACCCGAAGATTGCACTTCATTCTTCCCTCAAAGGACAGATCAGTGTGGGAGGGACACCCTGCTTGTCCTTACTAACTTCTGAATGCCAAATAGTTGGAAATCACGGGAGGAACTTGATTTGGAGCTGTGAATGCCTCCTCAACCTTGTGTTGGCTCATCTGTCAGAGAAAACCCAAGAGGCCCAAAAGCCAATCAGGCTGTTTTGAGGGCCTTTTGCAAGGCTGGTTTGGGGTTTGGTGGGGCCAGAAGGCTCTGCCGTGCTTTTAGTGGGGAGAGAGGACTGAGTTCTGGTTTGATTGCCAAGCATTTTCACCTCTGAGTACTGAGAGTGTGCAGCAGATGAGCTGTTGGTGTGGCTGAGGCACAGACTGAAGCAGAGGCACCCAGCAGTGTCCTGCCTGGGGGGAAGATCTGTGCTCCAGATCATCATGTTAGCAGTAAAAACCCAACAAATGTGACATGCCAGACCACAAAAATCCTCATGGAGAGGGCAGTTTAGCACAGGAGTGCTATTGCTGTCCTTGCTGACTGAACCAGCTTTAGTTTTGCAAGTCAGAGGTGTCCTAAGGAGAAGGTCTAATTGATGAAGTGTTGGCATGTCCTGCCTGTCTGCAGCTCAGCCCAGGATCTCAGAGGTGTTTTTGAGAAGTGACAGATCATCTGGGAATACTGCAGTGCCAGTAGAATAAATCCTGGGTTGGGGGGGGACCCATGAGGATCCTTGAAGCAACTCCTGCAGGTGCCTTGATCGACAGTTGCCAAACCTGATGAACTTGAGACTGAAATTGCCTGAATTTTTTCCCCTTACACTGCAAAACAGTTTGATAGGTGTGCCCCAGTCATGTGCAATCACTGCTGTGCTTATCCAGAGCCCTTCCTCAGCAAGCTGGTGTGGGGACAGGACTAGTGTCTTTAAGATGAATTTTTTGTTGTTGTTGTGTGGCATAATTTTGTGTTAATGACCTTTGCTGCCTGGTTTGGGATCTGCTGATGCCAGCAAGCAAACCCCACATCCATGGTGCTTATAATTGTTCTTTCTGAAGCATTACCTGTGTTGCTGCAATCCTTTTTTTTTCTTCAATGTGCCATAAACCAGCAGTTCTGTGTGCACTGCACTGCACACGCTGTTCAGGTACATGCAGTAATGACTTTACTGTTACTTTCAGAGTGAATAAAACCTCCATGCTCTTTTATGATTCATAAAACTCTGGATATCTTGTGCAGCTGTTGATTTCCTTTGTCCTTGACTCGTTCAGGGCTTCTCTCCATTATTTTCCTTCTCAGCCCTGCATTGAAGACTTTAGTAAAGAAGGAGCAGCAGGGATTTATCTGTCTTGTGGAGAATGAGTGTGTGAGAGTGCAAAATCAGGAAAAATGCAGGTTTGGGTCTCGCAAGCAGCCCGAACTTGCTTTTCCTGACCACCAGAGTAAAGCTTGCAGGAGAGCTTCATCTGAAACCTGTCTTCAGTGTGCAGAAAATGTGAGATGCTTGTAACCAGCTTTGTCCCTGTCCACTGGGAGTTTGTGGTAGAAGCGGGAGAACTGGGGAGTAGAGAAGCAGGGAAGGCTTTAAGAACTTGGTGTTCCTCCACTTGCTCCAAGCAGTTGTGCCAGGGAACACAGGAGTTACAGGTCTGATTGCTGGGCTAAGCCTGGAATTGGCCTCCCCGAGGAACAGGGCATGCTGTGAGTGCTGCAGTGGATGTTTGTGGCTGAGCTGATTGTGAAGCAAAGTCTCCTCTGCTCCACGGAGGCCAATTCCAGCAGCTGCTCAGTGTTGTGCAGCGAGGTGAAACCTGGCTCTGCATGGGGAGAGATTCAATGGCAGCTATTATGCCTTATTAAAAAAATTAACCCGAAGTTTTTCTAGGCTGTTCTCCAAGAGTTGCAACAGCGGGGCCGTGGCTGGTGGCAGCAGGCAGAGTCCCTGGGGATGCAGTGCACCTGCCCATGCAAAGGTGAGTGGGAAATGAGGGGTTCCTGCAGGGAATGGTGCTTGGGAATGTCAGTTCTGTTTCACGATGGCAAGGGAAAACAAGTGTGAAGAGCCTGCAGGGAGAGAAGCACGTGATACAGACAAAGGAGTGGGGATTTAGAGTAAAAACCAGATTTATTAATAACGCCTGATAGAATAACTCCAAACACTTTTGACATGGCAGAGCAAAGGAATGAGGGAGGGTGAGGACAGAGGAATTAATTTCCTTGGGACTGCTCCAGCTGGAAGGGGCTGGGTGTGGGATGTTTTGCCAGAAGCAGGGCAAGTTCATTGAGGTGAAGATAATGATGGGGAAACAGGAGGAGTCACAGTCTGGGCAGCTGGAGCAGGAGATGGGATCTGGTTTCAGGTGAGACACCTGAGCTGCGGAGAACAAGTCAATCTCCACACTGAATGCTGGGTGAGGAGGTCGATTGCTACAGAGCTCCTGGGAAACAAGACACAATCATCTTACCAGGTATTATTGCAGGGAGAAAAATCCTTAGGACTGTTTGTGTGGGACTCCTCCAGTGGCTGTGGAGGCCTTGACATTCAGTTACTGAAGGCTTTTCCCTGAAGCAGCTCACAGGAGGCTTTTATCCTTTGGCAGATTCACCTTTGGGCTCATCTGCTGGCTTCTTGTTATTTAATCTGGAGATTAGATGGATTCTAATTGTGATGAACGCTGGGCAGATATGGCTATTAACCTTGCACTGGAGAGCAAAGATGCCGTTAACTGTGAGCTGATAAGAACTGTCCATAAAGCACCAGAATTAACTTCTCTATTTTTCTTTTTTTCCCAGAAATGTTCATGGATCCAAGCCAAAAGAAAAAAGTGTTTGTGTTCCTGACAGTTAAAGCAGGGCTTCAGGGAGAGCCAGGAGGAGGACAGGGTGGCTGAGACTCTTTGTTACCTCCTGAAAGGGTTGAGTTTTTCTCGAGCAGGGATAGGAAGAGGAGCCTGCTGCTTCTGCAAGGAGATTCAGCAGCCTGGAGCGTGGAATTCAGGGATTTGTGTCAGGATGCCCACAGTTTCTCACCAGCAGTGTTGGCAGCAGGCACTGATGGTCCTGATCCCAGGTGGAGCATCCTTTGCCAGCCCTTTGCATCAACTTCACTTTTTTTTGATATTTTAAGCTGAGGAGCTGCAAAAAGCCCCGGTGGGTGTTGAGAAGAGGTCGGTAGGAAGAAACAATTGGAATTGCATCCAGCAATGAGTAGAGACAACCCCAAGGTGCTCAGCCAGGGCTGTGGGGGTGTGTGGTGGTCAGCAGAGAGATTCACCAGCTCCTGCTGAAGGCACAGAGCACGGGAGATCCGCTGTGGAGCAGGGACAGGATAAAATACAGCCACAGTGAATAATAACTCCACAAACACAGCAATTAGCATCTTCCCTGCATGGGTATAACTTTTCCAGGGTCACAATCCAGCCTCCAGTGCCCTGAAATCAGAGACCTGATAAAGTGGTGAAGCTGAGACCTCAGAAGGAGGGAAGGAAGGTATTTTAAAAGCACTTTTTGCAGAGATCCTGCGGAAACTTCACATGTTCTAACCCCAAACTTGCATTGCCAGAGTTTAAGAGCACACAGTGGTTTTGCAGCACTGGGAGGTGGAAGTCCCATGAGGAGGGAAGAAGCTCTTGTGATAAAGGGACATTGCTGGGAAAGATAAAGCAGTTCAGAAGGCCCCTGTGGGTTATCTTTCCCAAACACAAAGATTTTGTTAGGGCTTAGTTTTTATTTGCCCTTTCCTGCTCTCAGTTTCTGACCACAAGGATATTCCTGGGGCACGCAGCAGAGCCACACCTTCCTTTCAATTGCTCTTCTCTCCTGTGTGTCCTCTTGTGATGGATTCCCAACACTTCTTCAATTTTCAGTCCTTGGAAGATCCTTCCTCTTTGGATGTGTTTCTGAGGGAAGCTGCAGCTGCTTGTGGGGTCTGGATGGTGTCTGTTTCCCTCACACCCCATGCATGTCCTGCCACCCCACAGGAGGACATGGAAGACACATAATCCATCCCAGAGTCCACCCTGGCTTGGCTCCCCAGGTGCCGTGGGGAGAGGGGCCAAGGAGCTTGTATTTGGAGGGTGAGGAGGGAGTAAAGAGCCACAGGTTTTCTCTCAAAGATGGGAAGAAGTCAGGAGGGATAAATTCGGACCCACACAAAAAGGGGTCAGCTGGGAGTCTCTGAGGCTGCTGTGCTGGCTCTAGCTCTGCCCCAGGGAGTGCAAACAGTCCAGCCCGTTCTCCGACCCAGCCGAGGAGTCCCGGGAGGAGCGGCCCTGGAGAAAGCGGATGATTTTGTCAATCGTCGCCTCCTGGTACTCGTGGGACCACCTGTATTCGAGGGGAAAAGGTGATACTTTCTCACCACAAGATAGCTCCATTCATTTGGGCCAGGAGCCAGAGACTCCTTTTCCTCCACCCCAGCTGTCCAGGAGCTCCTTGTTTCCCCATGGATGCCCTGCCAGGCTGGGATGCACAAAGGGAAGGCAGGAGGGGAAAGAAACCCAGGTGAGCTGTGAAACCTGCCAGCATCACTCCTGCCTGGGGCCGGGTGTGCTCCTGGCAGTGACTCCTCTGTCACCCAGAGGAGCCCCAGCACAACACCAGCAGCAGGGATGTGGTGGAAACCTTTGCTCCCTGCATGCTCTGGAGCACCTGGAGTGACTCACTGTCCCTTTGACCCGTTCTGCCTCCCTCATCTGTTTGTCTCAATGTCCTTGGGCTCTTTGCTACTCCTTATGCAAGTTGTTCTCTCCAGGTGTGAAGGAACCCCATGGCACAGCTGGCTTTTTACTTACATGATACCATTGAATTTCAGGACAGCCCTCATGTCCTTGGGGAGCGTTTCTGGGTCGGGCCACTCAAAATGGTCTGTGACAGGTACAATGTTCTTTCCAGAGTTCAGGGCTGTCACAATCTCCTGCAGGAACAGAACATGCAGGTTTTCAGAGCCTCTATCAGCCCATCACCAGCTCCCTCCCACTCCAGAGTTCACACAGCTCCCACCTGGTGGCATCTCTCACCTTGTGTACCCAGTCCTTGCACTCGGGGTCCTCCATGCATTTGTCCAGTGCGTTTGGCGAGAGGACCAGCACAAAATTCCGGGCGCTCAGGACACTCTGGAGCAGTTTATCTTCAAACTTCCCTGCCTCCAGCTTCTCCACGTCGATGAACACGCTGAAGCCGTGGAGCTGCAGGTGGACCTTCAGCAGGCTGGTGGCAAGAGGGGACAGCACCATGAGGAGAGGTTTCATGTGCTGTCCCACCATGTTGGCTGAGACACGGTGAGACAGAGGAGCAGGGAATGAGATGCCAGCTCCAGCCCAGCTGTCTGGGCACGTGCAGAGAACACGAGGAGCTGGCATTGACTCCCTGCTGGGATCCCCTACAGCCCTACGAGCGTGAGGAAAGGGTCAGCCAGTGCCAAAGCGGTGGTGAGAGGGCTGGGAATTGGCCTGTCCACTGTGCAGGTTATCGTGTGTGCTGTCCCCATTTTTTCTGCAGCTTTTGGCAGCCTCCCCTCCTTCCCATTCCACACTTTCCCCACCCACCTCCCCTCTGGGCTTCACCATGTCCTGCAGGACTCACCTGGCCAGCTGCGAGCCGGTGCTCCTCCGGTAGCTGATGAACACATCGGTCCCATTGGACGTGGTCTGCAGCGTGATGGGGGAGTGAAGCGTTTCTAGGCAGCGCAAAACAACCACCAGAAGTTAAAAACCACCCGGCAGCTCATCCCAAACACCCCTCAACACCCCTCTCTCCCCCTGGGAGCCGCACCCCGGGCCGCGGTGAGGATGCGGACGCGGTGGAAGCCGGTGTGGATGTGACAGTCCTCCTGCAGCTGCTGCTCCGTCACGCGGTGCAGGAAGTTGCGGTCGATGCCGCAGGTGAGCAGGTTGTAGGTGTACTGCCGGAATTTGGGGTCGATGCCCCCCAGCCAGTCAGCCAGGTTGCTGCGGTCGCAGGTGGAGTAGTTGGCGAAGGTCTTGAGCTCCGTCAGCTCCCGGAAAAACCTGGTGGAGAAACAAATGGAGCACTTAGAGACACGTGGGACCGCATCTTTTACCTGCTCAGGAGGGAGTGCAGCTCCATGGTGGGGTGAAGGATGAGCTACTGGAACAGGACACAGAGGAACAGCAGCCATGGCAGTGCTGGTCCTCGGGACACCGAGGTGTGAGGAGCTCAGCTAAGGGTAAGTTCCCATCTTTCTGGGTAACTTGCAGGATCCCACCTGCCCTATGCCACAGGTGCTCTTTCCCCCACCCACACCTCTGCCATGCAGTGGTCCCATTACAGAAATCTCTCTGGGACTGCAAAGTGCGGTGGGGAAGCCCTGGAAGTTCAGGTTTTGCATTTGGAGGATCTCCATTCTCGTTTTTGCAAGAAGGGAAAGGCAGAGACCTTGGCCCTGGCTTTGCCACTGTGGTGATGGCCATGAGGGAGTCCAGTGTGCCCTGGTGGTGGTCCTACCTTTTCCGAGTGATGCTGGAGTCCATCCCCAAGTCCTTCTGCAGCTCCTGCTCTGTCAGCCTCAGGAGAATGTCCCCATCCACCTGGTGATCCTGCCAAGAGAAATCCAGGCTGGAAAAGTCCCAGGAAAAGCTGCTGGGTGAGATGCTTACACCTCTGCTGCAAGATGGGGCAGAGGTGTCCATCCAGGTGTCCCTCCCCCAGCACAAAGCCCTACCAGGAATCTCTGG
The DNA here is from genome assembly GCA_013398055.1 of Ifrita kowaldi. Lineage (NCBI taxonomy): Eukaryota > Metazoa > Chordata > Aves > Passeriformes > Cinclosomatidae > Ifrita > Ifrita kowaldi. The sequence goes on along the minus strand of VZRS01002202.1, from coordinate 18,479 downwards.
CAATATTTATTGAATCCAATCTGCTGCAGCCACGTCTGCACCTCGCAGGACTTCCAGTTGGGAACCGTGGGCAGGATGCGCCGAGGAACCTCCTCCCCTATCATGCGCAGCACCTTTTTGGCCAGGGAGGAGGTGGTGCTGCTGGTGGAGTAGCACACAATCCTCTTCAGGCTCTGCGTAGCCCCGATCTCACTGAAAATCTGGGGGCACAAAGGGAGGAGATGTCACTTTGCTTCCCCTCATCCTCCTCCCAACAAGCTGTGCCGGGCCAGGCGAGGACCAAGGTGTTTGGCGAGCAAAAGACACCAAGATGCAGCTGGGGCACCCCTTCCCTTTGTCACCACCTTCCTCCAGGCCAACCTACCCTTTACCTGTGTTTTCTTCTGCCTGGCTTTGATGGCGGCCTCGGTGCAGAGGTAGAAGGCGGCGATGCACTGGGCTTCCAGCCGGGAGCTGTCCAGCAGGGGCACGAGGCGCTGCAGGTCCTGCGCCGTCCGCCCCTGGATGTTGTCACTGCTGCCCAGCATCTCGCGGGCGAACTGCTCCGGGTCCAGCGAGGCGATGAAGGGCTCCACCAGCGCCAGCGTCCCCGAGCGCTCCACCTCCTTCTCGATCTCCTTGTTAGTGGCCAGCACCGTGATGGCCAGGCAGGCGTGCAGGCGGATCAGCTCGTCGTCTTTGGAGAACGCCAGCGGGAAAAGCCACTCCGCTGCCTTCTTCTCGATCATCAGGCGCTGGTTGGCCTGGCCCCCGTACATGGCACAGTTGGCCAAGGCCATGGCGCAGTGGCGCAGCACGCCGGGCTCCGTCCAGCGGCACCAGTAGAGGATGGCGTCCAGGCCGCCGTCGGAGATGAGCTGGAAGCAGGTCTCCTCCGTGTGCTTGAACATGTGCTCCAGGATCCCGGAGACGCTCTGAGCCAGCTGGGGGACGTCCCGCTCCTTGGCTAAGTTCAGGATCACGCCCAGACCGATCCGAGCGATCCGGTCCCTGTGGGAAGGAGAGGCAGCTGAGGGGCAGATGGACGTGCAAGGAGTGAGAACAGTGACTGGTGTGTGGCCCATGCCTTGATGATGTTTATCCCAGGACAGACAGATGTTTCCTCGCAGGACACAGCTGCCAGATGTGCAGTGCAGCAAGATGCAACAGGCTGGTGCTGGAAAAGCCTGTCTGGGTCTGATGGAAGAACTTGTGATGGGGTCCACAGTCCAGGACCCCCTTGCTGGATGCTCTCATGCTCGAGGTAGGATGTTCATAGCAATTAACAGGGTAGGTTAATGCCAGGCTGGAAATGGATCTGCTGGGCCAGCATTACTGTGGTGTGGAGATGTTTTGGGGTGAAACTTGTTTGTCCCCTAAGCACTGCTGCCAGTGCTGTCAGGACAGGGCTGTCACATCTGGATGAGCAGCCAGGCAGCCCTGTCCACAAGTGGGACACGGGGGGTCTGTCTGTCCTGGGATGGCAGCTGGAGGGAAGCTCTTTATTTCCTCAGTCCTGCACTCTTCTGGAAGAGGACAGCAAGAGCCTGGGGTAGGTGGCCAAGGGCCACCAGTTGCTGCTTGTCCGTGGCTGACACCTTCCACCAGACCAGGTTGCTCCAAGCCCTGTCCAACCTGGCCTTGGACACTTCCAGGGATGGGGCAGCCACAGCTTCTCTGGGCACCCTGTGCCAGGGCCTCCCCACCCTCTGAGATGAGCTCTTGGCTGTGCTCCCATGAGCTTTCCTGGGGCGAGTGGCAGCTCCATTCCTGCCCTCAGCAGCGGCCATTTGGTGCCGTGATGGAGCTGCTCTGTTTGTGAGGCAGCCCTGGCACAGGTGCCCCGTGCCCCGCTGCTCACGAGGGCAGTGGCACTCGGTCCCCAGTGATGGTGGGGTGATGGCACGCCAGCCTCTGTGCTGGCAGGCAGGAAGAGCATTTCTGGGAAGCCTGTGACCCACAGGGCTCTCAGTGACCTTGGGGTGGGTTTGACAGGAAATGTTCTGGAGAGCCCTGGGGAAAAAAAAAAGCCTTCAGCCTGGGCCTGGCCCCGAGCCCAGACTCAGCCACGGAGCTGGATGACCCCAACAGGTCCCCGACTCCCTGCAGCCGCAGATGGAGCCAGGACCTGTGCAGCTCCCAGCTAAACACCTCTGCTGCTGTGCACAGACTGGCAGAGCTCTGTAAGTGAGAGGCTTGGACCCAAGGGGGAACCCCACATCTCCCTGCCATTGCTCAGAAGTTGTGGGAAGCGAGGGGCTGGAAGCCCATGGCCCATGAACTGCTCCTGGAGCAGAGACAACAACTCCAGCAAATGCTTTCTCTTGCTAAGAAGCTGAGTGCTGAATGCAGCCCATGCCAGTGATGCTTCCTGGGATTAAATTCCACCCTAATGGGCTTTCCTGATTTAGCTGCCGCTTATTTTTGCCTGCCAGTGCATGCAGCGAGGCCCAGGCTGTGAGTCCACAACCTTCCAGCAAGAGACATCCCCCAGGAAGCCGGAGCAACTTTGCCCAGGCTCCCTCCACACTCTTTCCAGAGCCCTTGCTGGCTGGGTTAGAGTGCTCCAAGGGAGAGCAGAGCTGGCAGAGTGCATTTGGGGTGTTGGAAGGGTGAGCTGTGTGTGGGTGCTGCATCAGCAGTGCTGTGATTTAGATGTGTCAGGTGCCACGTGTGCACATGCATCTGTGTACACACACACACACACACACTCAGGCACAAGCTCCCACCCCACTGTGCCCATGCTCTGACAAAGACATCCCAGCATCTCTCACCTGTCCTGGGCAGCATCTGAACTAGGGGCTGAGGGCTGCTGACCAGCTGACCCCTCCTTATGGTTTCATTCCAGCCCTGGTCAGCAGCAGGAAGGCTCTGGGAAGTGGCTTTGTTGTTCTCCTCCTCCTCCTGCTGCAGTTATGGCTAAAGGGGAGTCACGTCTTGTCCTTCGGGTCAGATGCTCTGAGCCAGCCAAACTGACTCAGCTCAACCAGGCTCAGGAGGACACCCCAGCCCTCACCAGCATCCCTGAGAGGGAGCTGGTCCTCCTCCCTCCAGCTGTGGGGGAAGGGAGCAGCTCATGGTCATTGCCTGGACATGGATCAGGGACCCTCTGCACAAGTGCTGGGTGTGGGGGGATGTGATGAGGATCCGGGGGGGTTTGTGCGACTGGGAGCACCCAGAGCAGGGAAGTTTGGGGGGTGTGAGTGGGATGGGTGAAGGTAGGTCAAGGCACGGTTGGATGGACTTGAAGCAACCTGGTCTGTGGAAGATGTCCCTGCCCATGGCAGAGGGTTGAGATGAGGTCTTTAAGGTCCCTTCGAACCCAAACCATTGTGGGAGCTGGCGGTGCCCGGGGCAGTGGGGAGGGCTGTGCCTGGCAGGGTCAGGGGCTCTGCGCAGACTCACCTGTTTTCCGCCACCAGGATCTGCTCCAGGAGTTTTCCTGCCTGGCACTTGGTCTCCAGCTCGGCCGTGTAGAGCAGGTTGAGCAGCAGGTCCAGGCCGCCCTCGAGGCGGATCACATCGCACAGCACCTTGGCCACGTCCCTCCCCACGGCGGGCATCCCCCAGGCCTCCTCCACCAGCCGGAACACCTCGGACAGGGCCGCCCGCAGCCCCTCGGGGGTGGCCGCCTGCGTGGCGTGGGCGATGGCCCGGCGGAGGACGGGCAGGACCCGCTCCAGCGCCTCCCGCACCTCGGTGCCCACCCCGGGGGAGACCCCGCCGTGCTCCCGGGCGCTGCCCCCGCCCGCCCAGCCGCCCGCCCGGCTCACACACTCTGGCACCGCCAGCCGCTCCGCGCTCGCCATGGCCAGGGACCGGCCCAGGGTGTGCAGCGACAGGAGCAGGGCGAGCATCGGCGGCTGCTACCGCAGCATCCTCGGCCACCGCCCCCGCAGCGCCCGCAGGGACCCCCCGCTCCTGCGGGGACGCGGGTGGCCGGCTGGGGGGGACAGGAGGGGGGATGCGTCCCGCTGCCCCCTCTGCCCTGCCGGGATGCGGAGCTGGAAGCGGAGCGGGATCCGCCTTCCCCGAGCCGGGCTCAGCATCCCGGTCCCCGGGGCTGATGTCACCGGGCGCAGGCGCCGCCTCTCCGAGGAGGGGCTCGGTCCCGGCAGCTGCAGCCCCCTCCCGCTGCAGATCCCCCCCAGACCCCTCCTGCCACCAGCCCCGGAAGGATTTAACAGAAGCGTGGATGTGGCGCTTGGGGGCATGGTTCGGTGGTGGGCTTGCCAGTGCCGGGATAACGGCTGGAGTCGGTCTTGGGGGGCTTTTCCAACCTAAATTCTGTGATTCTGTGGTTGTGGCCTTTCAGTGCTTAAATAGGGCTCTTAAAAAAAAGGGAAAGCGACTTTTTACGCGAATAGATAGCGATAGGACAAGGGGGAACGGTTTTAAAATAAAAGATGAAGGATTTCTATTAGGTATTAGGAGAACATTTTTACCTGTGAGGTACTTTTCAGGGAAGCTGTGGATGTCCCAACCCTTAAAGTGTCCAAGGCCAGGTTGGACGGGGCTTGGAGCAACCTGGTGTAGTGGAATGTGTTCTTTTTCAACCCAAACCGTTCTATTTCACAGCCCTCTCTTGCCCATCCTGAGCTGGGCTTTGTCCGGCTGTCCCCAGGACCAAAATCCCCGCATTGTGCCCGAGCTGCTGCTGCTGCAGTGTCACTTCCATGGCAGGGCAGGGACCCCCACCCTGATTTTGCAGCAAATCTCTTCAGGACCCTCTGTGACCAGCGAGGGGGCACAGGGTGGAGGCGAAGGGGACCGGGCACCGTGGTGGTCACGGTGAGGCTGTGACCACCCTGGCACAGTGCTTTGAACCCGTTTGGTATCAGCGGGGGGCAAATACCCACTGCTCGGCGGAAATTCAGAGCAGCTCTTCTGGGTGGGCTCGGGATTTGCATGATAAAAGAAAGAGCAGAGGCAGCCTGGGCCTCTTTTGTTTTCTTTTTTCCAGGCCAGACGTGCTCAGGGCAGAAATGCTTAAATGCTTTGGGCATTTCTCGGATGTGCTGGGAGGAGCAGCTTAAATCCTTGGCTCCAAAACCAGGTTGTTGCCAGGTCAGCCTGAGCCTTAAATTCAGGTTGATGTTTGGATGTGACAGAGTCGCTCTTAATCCTCTCTGAATCCACTACGAAGGGACAGACAGAGGAAAGAGACATCATCCCACAGGGAAGCACGGCAAACAAGGCATCCCGAGCAGCACTAAACTGCGGGAGAAGCTCGGCACAGAACCAGTAAGGATTTTCCTGATAAATTACTGTTAATTAGGGGTAACCATACGGGCCGTTGCAGTGCAGAGCAGCGGAGGGGTTTGCTGCCCGGGGGCAGCAGAATGCAAACCATTCCCTTAGGCTTGTCCTGACTAGCCCAGAGAGCTGAGCTTTGCTTTGCTTTTAGTTTTGCTTTGCTTTGCTTTTTGGGAGGGATTTCCAGACCCGGCAGCCTGGGCTCTGGAACTGCGGCGGTTCCCAGGCTCGTCCTGGGGGATCAGCCCCATTTCCCGAGTTCTCCTCACTGGCTCTGCTCAGCCCTTGGCTGCAGGATCTCCCCGGGGCCACTTTATCCAACCAACCCCTCTCCTGGGATCTCCTCCTGGCAGGGAAGGGCTCGCTGAGCCTTCATGGCTCTGTGGCCGGTGGTTGGGAGCCTGGAGCAGCAGGAGGGAGCTTTGTCTGAGCTGATCAGCCAAAGCAGCTCAAACAATGCCCAGCCCTTCTCCCCCAGAGCCTCCCGCAAGCCTGAACCCTCCCAGGGCTGCTGTCCCCCAGGATTGGTTCAACAGGGATGGGATGAAGCCGTAGTGCTGGCGCTTGGGGACAATGCCAACCCTGCCATAGCTGAGGCCAGGGGACAAGGAGTGGGGTGAGGACTGCAGGAGAAGTTCTGCTCCACAAGCCCGTATCTGGTAGCTGCCCTCAGCTCCCCGCGGCTTCCAGGTGGAAATGCCTGTCTCAAAGCCAAAAAAAAGCTGTTTCCAGCAAGGTGCCAGGAGCAGACGATGCCAGGAACTGCCTGTGTCTGAGCTGGCAGAGGAAATACCCCTGGAGAAGTGGGCACCCTGCTCGGGTTCCTCTCCCCCCAAAATCTTGCGTTGCTTAAAGCCCAAAGCTGCACCACTCCTGCCCAAGGGCTGGGACAGATCCCATGGAGCTCTCCTGTCCCAGCAGAGGCAGAAAAGGCAGGATTGCTGCCGCCTCATCTGCCTTTGCTCCTTGCCCCTGATTAAATAAACATCCCAGAGTTTATCAGGAGCTGCCGAAAGAGCTGAGTCGACATTAATTAGTAACCGAAAAGATTGGTTGGAAGGGGAATGACGGGAGCAAAATACACAGGTTTTTGTTTGCCTGCTGCAGTGAAAGTGCAGAGGGCTCCTGCCCCCGGCTGCTCACCTCTGGCCTCTGGTCCCCACGCACAGAGGTGGCACCTGCCCCATCCCAAACTACCATGCCTTGGGGCTCCCCAGGTCTGTTCCCAGCCTTGACATTGAGGAACCTGAAATCCCGAGAATAAGCCCTCCAAAACGGTGACATTTTTGGCAAGCCCAGGGCTTTTCCCTTTGTTCTCTGAGCATCGCTCCCCCATCCCACCTCATTTGGGTTTTTGTTTTGCCAAGACCAGGCTGGGAGGCAGCTGGGAGCTTTTACACCATGAGGGATGTTATGAAACGAGTGTGGCAGGACCTCAAAACTGGTTCCTGGCTCTGGCCTGCTGTCCCTCCCCACTCTCTGAACAGCGCCTGACCTGCACCAGGGCTGGGGAGGAGCTGCCTCTGAGCGTGGGGAGCCCTGTCCCCCCCAAACACACCAGGACTGTGGGGGAAGCTGGGCGGGAGATCATCTCTGCCCCTTTTCCCCTGTTCCGACCTTGGGCTGTTTGCTTTCTCCCGCCGGTGCAGGCTGAGCAAACAGTGGATGCTGCTGGGGCTCTGCCCTGCTCCAGCCCGCACAGTCGCAGGAGGGCTGCGCTCCCGGACACCCAGGATGAGGCTGCTCTTCCCTGCCCTCGTGCTGGCCCTGCTTGCCACCACCCGTGCCGCAGAAGGTGAGCTTTAGCCAGCCAACCCCACGCCAGGTGCTTTGGGGATGGAGCAAGAGCGGCTCCTGGGCTGATGGAAGGGCTGGGCAGCCCGGGCAGGGTGGGCAGGGAGCAGCTGGTGGCCGTGGCCACGTTGGCTGTACCCTGCAGGATGGGGAGAAAGCAAGTGGGCAGCACATGGGTGTCAATGGTGCCTTGGCAAATCCCTGCCCATCCCACAGCTGGGCTGCCAGCACAGAGCTGGGACCACGGCACAGCCCAGCCTGTGGCTCCCGTCCCAGCAGGACCCGGGTGGGAGCAGGGCAAGAAGCCTCTGGAACCCCTGGTGATGGAGTTGACCATGAAGAGGTGGGGTACACCCAACCAGGGCATCCCCAAGTCTGTTTTCACCCCTGGGGCCGGGCTGGGGGGGAGGCACAGGCCCCACTGCCCCACCCTACATTACTCCTCCTGAGCTGTGGCGTGGCTTTTGCAGACTCCTGCGAGGGCCGCTGCGAGGAAGGCTTCGATGCAGGGCACAAGTGCCAATGTGACACCTTCTGTGTGTACTACCAGAGCTGCTGCAGCGACTACTCCACCGTCTGCAAAGCCAAAGGTACTGTCCCCGTGGCCACCCTCCTGGCCAGGGAATGGGGTGGCTGTGCGTGCCCCACACTGTGGGGCTCAGAGGGTCTGTGCTGGGGCAGCTCTGCACCCACCCGTGCCTGCAGGGTGAAGTCAGCACCAGGATTTGCTGAAGCACAAGGGGCTTTTGGGAGCTGGCTCATTGCCATCTGCAGCGTGGGATCTGCGCTATTTGGATAGATTGGATAGTAGGAAAAATGTCTTCACTGAAAGGGTGGTCAGGCATTGGAATGGGCTGCCCAGGTGGAATCACCATCCCTGGAAGTGTTCTGAAAAAAGTGTCGTTGTGGCACCTGGGGACACGGTTTAATGTTGGCAGTGCTGGGTTAAATTGCACTTGGTGATCTTGGAGGGCTTTTCCAACCTTAACGATTCCACGATTCGATAAATCTGCACTGCCTGGGAGGGAGCATCTCCTGCACCCAAACCCAGTGGGAACCAACCTGCTCCCTTCTGCAGTGACCCGGGGAGACGTCTTTGCCTTGCCGGAGGACGATTACCTGGACTACAACCTCACTGTCGACTTTGTCACGGACGAGGTGCCCGTGGCAGACCCCACAGAGCTGCCCACGGCCCCAGTGCTGGTGGACACCATGCCAGAGAGCAAGCCAAACCCTGAGGAGACGCTGCCAGAGCTGCCTGGCACCACCCCAGACGGGCCCGGGGAGCCTGAGGAGCTGTGCAGCGGGAAACCTTTTGATGCCTTCACCGACCTGAAGAACGGTTCCGTTTACGCTTTCCGAGGTACTTTGGGGACCTTCCCCAGGCACGTGGGACACGCTGCCACGCTGTCACCCCATGCTGGTGTCTGCAGTCCCTCCTGCTGCCCCTACCTCTCCTCTCTCCCCAGGGAAGTACTTCTACGAGCTGGACAAGACCAGCGTGAGGCCTGGCTACCCCAAGCTCATCAGTGATGTCTGGGGCATCGAGGGCCCCATCGATGCAGCCTTCACACGCATCAACTGCCAGGGCAAGACTTACCTCTTCAAGGTGGGCTGCAGGGCTGGGGGTACTCCCAGGGTGGCCAGTACAGCCCCCAAACCCACCCTATATCCCCTTCTGGCACCTCCCATGCACCCACACACACAGTGGTTGCCAGATACCCCAAATCTCTGTGGTTGTATTGGACCCCAAGCAACCACAGCCTCCTGATGGAGCTCCCCAGCATCCACTCGCTCCTCCTGGCAGACACATGGCTGGGGGATGTTGCACCTGTAACCCCTCTGTGTCCCCCACCCCCCAGGGTACCCAGTATTGGCGCTTTGATGACGGAACCCTGGACCCTGGGTACCCACGGGAAATCTCCGAGGGCTTTGAGGGCATCCCCAACAACGTGGACGCGGCGTTCGCCCTCCCCGCCCACAGCTACAACGGCAATGAGAGAGTCTACTTCTTCAAGGGTAAGAGGGGCAGCCCCCCTGCTCCTGGCAGAGCCTGGCACTCCTGGGCACAGGCAGGACACCCCTCTGCTGCTGCCCCTGCAGTGCTCGTCCCCCACTAACGCCCTGCTCGTCCTCTCCTAGACAAGTACTACTGGTCCTACGGCTTTGCCCAGCAGCCCACACGGGCCGACTGCGAGAAGTCCTCCCCCTCCACGGTGTTCAAGCACTACGCCTTCATGAACCGGGACAGCTGGGAGGATGTTTTCCAGCTCCTCTTCGGCAGCAGGATGCGTAAGGGCTGGGCCAGCCCCCGGGGGAAAGGCCTGGCGGGTGCCCATACAGAGGGCACTGACAGGGCACGAGGGTTGCAGACACCCAGGCAGGAGAGAGGGAGCAATGTCTGGAGCCATCATGTCCTGCCCAGGCCATGCACAGGAACCCCCCAGGCCACAGTTGCACCTCCCACAGCATCCCAAATCCCACACACATTACCGAGCCCATCACCAGCCCCCTCACACCACGGTGTCACTGCTGGGGACTGTTTATTATCGCTGCAGCTGGAGATGCCACAGGAAACCCCCAGCCCCGGGCAAGGGGAATGAAAGATGGAGATCACAGGGTGATCCCAGCCAAAGGTGGGGTGGGGAGCTGCTCCTGCCTCTGCCTGGCCTGTGTCACTGTCACACATCCCACCCAGGCTGGGATCCTTTGGAGCATTCCTGTGGGTCTTGGAGCAGGTGCTGGGGGCTCAGCTCACCCCACACGCTGCTGCCCCTCTCACTCACCCTCTGCTCCTTTTCCAGCCGGGGCGAATGGCCCATGGTACATCAGCCGGGACTGGCGGGGGGTGCCCAGCCGGCTGGACGCTGCCATGGCCGGCCGGCTCTACGTGGCCTCCCAGCAGCCCCGCAGGAGGAAGTCTCGCCGCCAGCGCAAGAGGTACAACCACCATGGGTCACTGAATTTGGGCTTCTGGAACTGGCTGCAAAACGACCCCGACTCAGCAGGTGTTGAAAGCGATGGGCTGTCGGGCTCCACGTGTGAGATGCTCCAGAGTGTCTACTTCTTTGTTGGAGGTGAGTCTGGCCCGGCAGGATCCAGGAACGATGCGGGACCAGGGCTGCCGGGGCATGGGGAGGGCTCCTCTCTCTCTGCAATGTCCCTGAGCTCCGGGATGCAGTGGGAAGGTGCTGGCAGTGAGGGCTGGCAGCTCCCCAGAGCTGGGAACAGTCCTGACAGCCGTGTCCCCTTCCCCCCAGACAAGTACTACCGCGTCAACCTGCGCACCAAGCGCGTGGACCTGGTGCAGCCGCGCTATCCCCGCTCCATCGCCCAGTACTGGCTGGACTGCCCCCAGCCCGGGGAGGAGAGCACCTGATGGGATCCCCGGAGCCGCCGGCAGCACAGCCCCAGCTAGACAGAAATAAACTGTGAGAGCCATGCAGGCTGGAGAGCTCTGTCTGTCCGTCCATCCAACTGTCTGTTCCATGGTCTGCGCAGTCCTTGCAGTCCAAGATCCCGTGTCCCCGAGGGCTGTGCTTGTCCCCCCAGTCTGTGCATGCTGGCCCCATCCATGGTGTGCCTGTGGCAGCTCAGATCTGCTCCACCAGCCAGTCCAGTGCCTCTTCCCACTGGAGGAGAGGGACGGTGCCGGCAGCTGCCAGCGGGGAGCAGCAGGGTCAGGGCTCCATCTCCCCCAGGATCAGTGCACAGCCCCACGTGTGAGTGGCTGTGCTGGGGATGGGTGCCCATCCAAGGCCCTGCCTGGGCTCCCAGCACTGCCCCTCTCACCTCTGGGCTCTGGCAACCCTGGCCACGGCGGTGCCGAAGGGATGACCCTTCCCTCGGGGCTGGGAACGCGTTCAGGGCCTGGCAGCTCCCGGTGGAGCGGGTGCTGCTGAGACAAGCTCCTGCTCCTGTCATGACTCCTGCCGTGAGAACACATGAATAAACCCTGACCTACTGTCCCACCACCCCTTGAAACTCCAGGGAATTCCTGAGCTGCGGCTGATGCCCAAGGAATGGTTCTCACCGCTTCCTCTGGTGCAGCTGGGGGTGCCTGTGGGGCTGATGGGAACCGGCCAGAGCTGTGTCCTCCTGTCCGGGTGGCAGAACACCAGCACTTCCCTCGGGGGGGACTGGCTGTGGCACGGGGGGCACTGGCAGCACCTGGGGGTGAGCAGAGCGGTCACGGTGGCTGCGCCACTCCTGTGCCACCCCTGTGCCACCTCCTCCAAAGAGACCCCTGGGGCTGTACCTGGGACATGGTGGCATCAGCTGGCGCGGGGCAGCACTGTGGGCACCCGGGGCGGCTGGGGTGGCTGGAGGCAGGAGAGAGCTTCTGCAAGAGAGGGCAGCAGTGGGTGAGTGGTCTGTGCATCCTCACCCTGCCGTGGGCAGGGTGACTGCAGACCCCAGGCCCCCCACTCTCACCGGCAGCTGGGGGACAGAGGTGGGTGTCGTGTCGGGCCGCCGGTGCCTCGCTGAGTGGCCAGGGTGGGCATGGCGGGTGCGGGCACTCCGGAGCAGGGGCTGGCTGTCACAGGAGCCACGGGTGGCTCTGTGGGATGGGCCAGCTGGGATGTCACCACTGGGCTCTGAGGACAGACGGGGCTGCCTGGGGAACAGTGAGGAAGCAGGGCAGGGCATTGGCAGCCTCCAGAGAACCTCAGAGCCCTGCCCAGCTCCACGGAGTCCCTGAGGGAGGCTGGTTGATGCTGCCAGCCAGGGGCTCTGGCTGCCCTGCCAGCCCCTTGATCCCCTGTTCAGGGGTCCCACACAAGCCTCCCATACCTCATCTGCTCGTTCTCCACCACGAAATCCCGCAGGAGACCGTAGAGGCTGGGCCAGGCTGGGGTTCCCTCGGGTGGGAGCTGCCCTGCGGGGCCGTACCTGCCTCCCAAGCCCGACCATGCTGTTGGAGGGTTCCCTGGGACCTCCGTGCTCCTCGTTGGCACCCTGGGCAGGCACAGCTGCTGGCGCAGGGAGAGGTTTTCCAGCTGCAGGGCATGGATTTCTTGCTCCAAGGTTTGCAGCAGCTTCTCCCGGGACACCTGGGAGGGGTGGGTGGATAAAGGGGTGGGTCCGGGGGGTGCCAGCAGAGGGCAGAGGGGCTCAGAGGGGTTCCCTGTCTGCGATACCCTGTTGGCCAGGGGTCTGGTGGTGACCCTCCGGGCACGGCTGGCATAGTGCAGCGTGCTCAGTGTCTCTGAGAGGCAGCGTGAGGACGGGGAGATGCAGGCGACCTGCCAACGAGGAAGAGCTGCAGGTGAGCTGTCATCCAGAGGGTCACCAGCCTTTTCCAGCCCTCCCCTCCACGGGCTGAGACCCCTGCCCAGCCTCCTCCATGGTTTTACCATCAGGGTGATGCCTGAGCCGCCCAGGGAGCGGGCCAGCAGCCGGGTGAGTTTGCTGTCCCGGTAGGGGATGTGCGTTCGCTTCCCTCGGGGTTTGGCCAACAGGGAGATGCAGTGTCCTGCCGGAGGATGAGCCGCAAAGGATGTGACAGGGCTCCGGTGGGGGCCAGCAGAGCTCCCAGGGCGGGTCCCCCAGCTCTTACCCAGCGCCAGGAGGCTGCGGTTGATGCTGTTGGCCTCCACGGAGAGCTCCCCGCTGGAGCCGGTCTCCTTCACCCGCTCGCTGCCAGCCAGGTCCACGAAGCACAGCGTGCCCTGCTTGCTGGGGCAGGCGCTGGCCTGGGGGACCCGTGTTGGGGAGGTGATGCTTTGGCCCCCGTCACCCCTTCCCCATGGCCCACAGCAGTGTCCCGACCCCTGGGTGTTGAATGGGACTCCCTGCTGCTCGCTCCAGCCCCAGCAATGTACCCTTGAGGAGAGCATGACCTGTTTGCAGCCCCTGATGAGCCCTGAACCGCCCCTCAGCCCTCCCCCGGAGCAGGATGTGCGCTCACGGCTCGGCTGCGGATGTGGATGGTCAGAAGGGCGTGGCTGCGGCTCGAGTGCCTGTTGAGGGCATGTGCCGAGGTCCGGCGCCTCTGGGAGCCTGCCGGGGGAGGAATTGATTGCATGACACCCCAAATCCCTGCCCCACACCCCACAGCATCCACTGCCCACCACTCCCTGCCAGACGCGAGCCGGCCTTGGCCCTGCAGCGGAACGGGGAGCTGCTGCTCTTGGCTGCCATCAGAGCCCCACCAGCCCTGGGGACGGTCTGCAGGGGGCTGAATCCCCTCATACCGGGTCTAGCAGCCCCTGAACATGTCCCAGCCCTGTGCCCGTGGCTCAGCACCTTGCAGGAGCAGGCTGACGATGGCCTCCAGGCTCTCGAATTCCACACTGAGCTGGTTCTCCACGTAGAAGCCGCGGGTTTTGCTCCACCGCAGGGGCAGATTACACGGTGGCCCCGGGCTCAGCAGGTCCCGGACCTGGGGATATGGCAGAGGGAAGGCACCGGGGGAGCGGGGCACAGGATGCCAGCAGGCCCGGACTGGGCGGCTGGGCAGGCACGTACCTGTTCGTTGTAGATCTCCAGGTAGGAAGCACTGAGAGCCAGGTCAGAGCCGCGGCTCCGGCTCTGCTCCAGGAGGCAGGTGAAGGACCTCTGCATCAGCCCCAGCAGAGCCGGGGATGCCGGCTGGGTCTCGCTCTGCGGGGATGCCAGCACGGTGAGCGGGCACATCGGGCACACACCTGCTCCCAGAGCCCACGACCGGGCGGGAAGAGCCCATCCCACACCAGGATCAGGTCAGATGGCGGGGGACAGCGTTGTACCTGGGCGAGGGGTCCCATCAGGGTGTAGGTCTTCCCCGAGCCGGTCTGCCCGAAGGCAAAGACGGTGCAGGAGAAGCTGGGGAAGGTGCCGAGCGTCAGGCACGGCCCCAGGCGGTGGCACAGGGATGCCACCTCCCGACACAGCCCCGGCAGTGCAGACGCGCCGGAAAGGCCCGGAGTGGGGTGGATGAGGGGTTGGGGTCCGCGGGGGCTCTCCGGGACTCACCCGCCTATGGCCAGCTCCACCAGCTGCCTCATCCCGCTGCCTTCGAACACAGCTTCCTGCGAGGCGCCGGCGTCGAACACGGCGCTGAAGCCGAAGGTGGCATCGTGCCTGGCCGCGCTTACCTGGCCGTGGGGACAGCGGCGGCTCAGGGGGTGCCGCACCCCTTCCCCTTCCCCACAGCCCGGCGGGGAGGTGGCACTTACATGGACGGCGCCGTCACCGAGGCTGTGCACAACTTGCTGGTCACCTCGCCGCGTCTCCGTGCAGGTCAGTGGCCGGACCCTAATGGTGGGGGTGGACAGGGACACAGAGGTGTCGCTGCATGGGGACCCTGGGGAGCCCTGCTGTGACCTTGCCCCAGGCAGGGAGGTTCCTGCCGCGTCCCTGAGCCCTTTCGCCTCCCCTTACCTTAGCACCACTCTGAGGCGCGTCTCTCTGCCCTCCACGGGGCCCTCCCGCTCCTCTCCGGGGCTCCTTTGGGGAACAGAGGGCAGCAAGGTGGTGGGTGCCCCCCAGATAGGGGGTCTGCCCGCGGGCACCCCGGGGGCTGGGGTAGAGGGACCCCCGGTCATGCTGTGCTCGCACTGTCCTCCCACCTCCACTGTACCCTGAGGCCTGGCAGGGGACAGAGCTCACTGTCCCCGCCATGTCGCCGCAGAAGGCCGGTCCTGTCCCCTCCAGCCTTTTTGGGGTGCCACCCCCCCGCTGCCTGTATCAGTCGGGCAGTCACTGCCCAAGTCCTGCTGCTCCAGGACGGGGCGGCCTCTGTCTCCTCCGCCTCCCCGACAACTTACGGTCTCTCCTGGCCCCGTGGGAGTGTTCTGGGCCGGGGGTCCGGCTGGGGGTCCCCGCCCCGCTCCCCCTCTGGTTCCATGCGCCCCCCAGCACCTGGTGCTCGGGGTGCCCGCAGCGCCCGGCCGGTCCCGCGGGAGCCACCGCCAGCCGGCCCCGGCTGCCCCGCACAACCGGTACCACCGCTCCGGTTAAACATTGACCGGTGCCAGCCCTGCGGGAGAGCGGCGGTCACACGGCGGGGGGCGAGCGGGGGAGGG
>VZRS01002201.1:856337-897698 GCA_013398055.1 Ifrita kowaldi | reverse complement strand
CAGTAGATGGAGATAAGGTCCCAATAGTGCATGTCAGAAGTCTANCCCAATCTAAATCCCTGCATACAGTAGATGGAGATAAGGTCCCAATAGTGCATGTCAGAAGTCTATTAAAAAAAACTGTTTGGGTCAATTCTGCCTCAAGTGCAAACAAACCCATCCGTGGAGTTGTCTTTACTCAGAGACCTAGTTGCACATGGTGAGTAATGCAAAGAGATAAAACAACACGTTGTGTACCACAAGAAGATCTAATTGTTAGGTAAAAACCATCTGTAATGTAAAATACTTATATACCACTGCTTGCTAAGTGTCACTGTCACTGTTTGTACATAGCTGTATATATGAATTAATGTGTGTGTGTAAAGTTAAAATATATTAATTTAAGCATTAAGCCGACGATATAAAATAAGGAGTAGAATGTCTTGGGGTAACTCCATCATGTATATCCCCTATCACGGCTTTATGCCAGACAATTAATTTTGTACCTTTTCTGTGCCTTTAAACTGAGCCTGAGATAAAAGAAAAAAAAAGGACCAAGCAAACTTTTCAAAGCAGTGTTTCAAGGACACAGAAATTCACTCCTCTGCATGCTCTGGCTGCAGTAGCACGGGGGGAGCACCCTGCTTGCTTCTTCGGCCAGTTTTTCTTCTTCCCTTCTCTCTCCGGCGCGAAACAGAAAGCTGAACTTTGTTTCCTAAGACTTTAGTTGTTTTTTTTTTCCTTCTTCTCTTCTAAACTGCTTCAACAACATCAAAACACATCAAGAAAATTTTCCCCAAGGCCCAAAGGGGTGAGCCCTCACCCAGCTCCAAAAAAAAGAGACACCACACCTACAAAAAGACTCTGAAATCTTCCCAGGTTTCTCTCTACAGCGAAAGATTTCATTATTTAGCATTATTATCCTTTTCTAATGTGTTTGTTAAATAAACAGTTTTTAAATCATTCACTTTCCTTCAAAAAAAATTTCCTTTTTCCCAAACCTAGTAAAAAGAAAAGTAGTTGTAACCTAGCTTTCTCTCAAAAAATATATTACTAAATTTTGGCCAAACCGGCACATCTGTGTATTAATAAGCATTATCTAAAACAGATAGGTTCCCTTTCTTTGCAAAATTATGGCATACACTAGCAATGAAATATCAGCTTTTTCAATTACATGACTAAATAGAAGGGCAGCTCACATTACTGAGGCTGAGGTATATCATTTAGATAAGAGACTTGAAAATCAAATTCTTATCATGTGTCTCAGTAGCACTGTGGACTTCCCTATTACTCAAGTGGTTTCATTTCTATTACTAACAGCAGAAATAACAAAAGGAAGAGTGCTATATGATTCCCCTTTTCTTTTTCTTTTCTTTTTTTTTTTTTTTGCCAGCTGTCACTAACCAGCATCCTCAGTCTTTGAAGAGAAAGATTTGGGAGGATCAGTTAACATTAGAGGGGGGACTTACAGAACATTTGCAAACATCTGGCAATAATTGCAGGGGTGAGTTATTATAAAGTGAAGCACGGCACTGCTCATTCCACGTTAGATCAGCTCTCTGTCATGCTGTTGCTTTGCAAAGGGAGCACTTTACAATATCTGCACTGGCTCCACTGAGTTTCTGGGGAAGTCTCAGGTAGAGATTGAAAGACTGTGTCTTGCTCTCTCTCTCTGGGTGATAGCAAGCAGTTGTGATCAGCAGCTGTACTAGGGCTAAAAACCTTAACAGACGTGTGAAAAGGGGGTACAGTTTTTTTCCTGTGCTTTTCCTGTTTCCTTAGAAAAGGAACTCATGTTTCTTGCTAGGACTAACAAAGCTTGGTTTTGTCTGAGGTATTTGGTAAGGCAGAGGAAGCTTTAATGAGGAAATGACTTAAAAGACACATGAAGGTCTGGTGTGAGCTGTTGTTACTTTTCCGAGTATGGAATAAGTACTCTCTTTCTTTTTATGAGAGACAGATTTGGTTTTGAAAGGGCAAGTGAATCTTGATAGACTTGATATTTCTCTTATATTATAATATTGTAGATTTTTCCAAGGACTAGAAGCCTTGGTGCAGTGATTTGAAAACTGAATATAAAGACTCAGGGAGAGAGAAAAGCAGGGTATATCTTAGTATTTATCTTGCCACTAACTAAAATGAGGAATTTGTCCAAAACTGATCTCTGCTTATTTAGTTAGCAAAAGACAAAAGAACAATTTCTCTCTGTTGGTCACCGGTTTGCCATTACAAATGAGTTTTGAAGTTCCTGAGTGCTATTCAAAGGGATGGAGAAGGAGCAGGAAGAAGAGAAGAAAAGACAGGGAGTAAAGGACACAGAGCTTGTATTTCTGATCATCATGGTCTTCCAGGAATAGAAGTAGCACATTTCAAGCTGCTTGCCCTTTGCTTTCAGCAGTGGGAGTCCCCTCCGGCATTTATGTCTCAAACACTCCCTTTGGCTGCTCAGCCTGAGACTTAATAAGCAAGGACACAAGCGACTAACAAAAGAAGAAATGTTCCACTTATTATTCACTCTTAGAGCAATACTTAGAGCACTTTCTTTGTTTATTTAACACAGGTAAATGTAGTGCAGGCAAAACCAAAACAGCACATACATCAATCTCAACTGCATAACAATTTCCATCCAACTCTTGGGCATACGCCTGGGTCCTTAGCACAACCAGTGAGTAGCTGCCTGGAGTCTGCCCTGCTAAGGGTTCAGACAGTCTGTTTGGTTTGTTTGAAGCTGTCCAGACTTCCTCTACCTTTCTTCCTCTATTTTTTTTTCCCCTACACATTTGGATTCCCTCTACATAATTGCTTCCTGGTCAACTTAAGCATCTAGAAAAAGCATGCAAACCCAAACCATGGTTTTCCATCAAACACACAAACATCATGCTGGAAAGGACATAAAAAGTCATCTGATCCTTCCCTCTATGCAAGGCAAGATCAACTGCCATTTCTGACAGATCTTCCTCTGACTTGTTCTTGAAGATCTCCCAGCATATCTACTCAGAAAACTACCCCGTCTGTCAATGCATTCTTTATCCTTACAATTTCCAGACTTTCCCTTGCATTACATATGAATTTTCTGATTGAAGTGAGATCCATTATTTCCTTGGCCTACCTCCTTCTCGAAGTTCAGTGCCTAGATCTCATAGTATTCTGAATAGAATGGAAAAAAAAAGGTCTCCAAGTCTTTTTTTTCACAAGCATCATGAAGAAGTTTTCTCCCAGTTGCTCAAAATCATCTTTATTTAGAGGATGCTCCAGCTGTAGTCCAGTGGGAAGCAATCTGCAGGGGCAGCCACTAATAGATCTTGGTCTGTGGGGCCCTCTGCAGAATCTGACAGACCCTGCAGGAGTCAGGTGGCTGGATGATGGTCCCTAACAGAGCCAGTGAAATTTGCTGCCTGATGTGTATACCAGCACTGATGCCAAGCTGTACTAGTCTTATGTGTTGCTTAATTGTGTCAGCTAGACAACAATCACAGTAAGAGCAGAGCAAATGCCTGTGATAGGCACACTGAGGAGGCAGAGTAGACAGGAATTCAAGCATATTCCTTGTTTCTGAGCACTCCCAGGGACAGAATTTTGCACAGGGGAGCCTTTTTCCCCAGGGCAACTGGTCCTGCTTAAAGCCATGTGAAATTCCGGGATAAAATAACTAGTCTGTCAAGAAATTTAGCTAGTGGAAGCAGAGGCAAGCAGGTACCAAAGGACCTTTGTACTCTCTAAGGTCATCTGTAGAGTCAGACTTTTCTCACAAAATTGTTTGTACATCCTTGTCTCATTTGGGCGGAAAAGGGAAACATTCCAATCTGAAGGAACAAAGGCTTTATTTGATTTGCTGGTTGCTGTCTTGAAAGGCTCTTGTCAGCCTGACTTTTGCCTAGGGGGAGAGAATTGCCATGGTGTGAGGCTTCCAGGCAGATGGCTGGAAGCAAGCACCAGGCTCAGCGCCTCCCCGTCAGCCCAGCTGTAGCTCCCAGATTGGAAGGATCTCACACTCTTTGCCTCTAGGTAGAAAACGTGAATGATAAGAGCCTGACAGAAATGTCAGCTTCCAGCTGCGTGACAATTCCTCTCCAACACAAATTTAAAATAAGAGTCAGGTAAAATTGAAAATTCTCAAAGAATTATTATCTGATAGACAGTTATTAAAACAGCATTTTCCACGGGAAAAAAATGACATCTTTTCCTCTCTGACAGTGAACTGCCAACCATTTCCACTCACTGGTGCCTCAAAACCTTTCAGTTCTTTTCCAGATGCTCTTTTCTCATCCATGAGCAGTTGCCCCTGATTCCCTCTTGCAACCCCTCTCACATCCTCTCCTATGAGCCTCACCCTGCTCACTTCACCTGCCAATTTTCCTTTCTACCCTTTCCTCTCTAGTCAGCGCCCCTCTGCTTTTCCAACAAGAATGAAAAAGGGAGAAAGCAGCAGAACTTGCCAATCAGAGATATCTTGCTTCTAGTGCTTGGAAATTATAGCACTGCAAGCTCCATGATGCCAGCTTTCATTTTTCTTTCTTAATTCTTTCACTCTCTTCAGATTTAAAATTGGTTAGGTCACTTCTACTGTATAATTATACAGTGTATTGCATTATGACATTTCAGCTCTAGCAGGAGTCTCTAAATCTACACATAGCTGACCTAAGGGAAAGCTGGGAGGGAAGGCAAAGAGAAGGAGGAACTGTGAGAAAGCTACACCCTCCTGGGTACTCACATCTACACCCTCCTGGGTACTCCATCTCGCTTGGCTGTAATATATTGTTGAAACCAGGACACTACAGGCAACCTGTTATCTGCTGACTTTGTGTCAGTGTTTACATCCATTGGCAATTATTCACTGGCACTTAGGGAGATCCTGAACTCCAGTGCTGTCCTGTCAGCTCACCAGAAACTCAGCTAACATCCCAAAATACTGCAGGATTCATCACCTGCAGTGATTACACATGGGCATGGACTCTACACACAGGAAAGAGACGCAAAGTTGTTTATTATGCAGCTAAAATTTCCTCTAAATACCAGCACACTTAAGATATAACATCATATAAACAGGAAAGATGTTCACCACAGTGTCCCCCAATCACCTGAGGTAGTGCACAGATTTTGCTTATTATGGTAGCAGGTAAACAATACCCTATAAGGTCACAAACTACAATCATCACCTCTCACAGGTCCAACACTGTTCACAAACTCACAATCCTCTCTCCGCCCATGCCCAGTGACCTAAATACAGTCCCAGGATCACCTCTGAGCCCAAAAAAGAGGGTATCTCTCTGACCTTCAGAGCCTATCTCTCTACCACCCCATAGTGCACCCCGACAATCACCCAGGCTGGAGCATCTGCCATCCGTTTTTTGCAATGCTCTCCAGCACTGAAGGGTCTGGGGTGGAACCCCTCTTTCGTGGGGTGAGAAATAAAACCCCACCCAACCTGTGGTTGCAGGCAGAGCAAGGTGGCATACTTTTCCTTCGGATTCTCTCTAATTCTAACCCAGCTTCTCTGGGCCCCCTGCTGACTTCTTCAGTAGGAATTTCTAATGAGTGCACTGCAGGCCTCACCTTCTGTGTTTCTACATCTGTATGTGTATTTATGTGAGGTCAAGTAATGTGACATTCAGCTGGGGAGGCAAGTGCTGGACACAAATAGCGTGTCGGCTGGCTCTTGCTCGGGGGTCAGAGGAGTGAGCAAAGCCAGCACACAAGCATCATTTCCTTCCCCTATACATCCAGTTTCCCACAAAGAATCGACTGCAGAAGTCACTGCTTTCTGCCAGCTAGCAATACCCTGTTACCACTAATTGCAAAAGCCATTAATAAAAGAGGGGAGGGGGGGGGAAGCAAGACACAAAGGGGAATAAATACTGTACATAGCCAGAAGGCCTTTCCCTCCTACACATATGATTCACTGTTGTTCCTTGCCTCACATGGGAAAATGTTGTCCTGCTGAATACGTACCTTAAAGGCAACTCTGCCTCAGAGACATCACATATGCATATTGATAACATGCACTTTGTAGTGCCTAGAGATGTTTTTAACGAGGCTTGCTGAAATGTACCAACAACTTTCTCTCTTTCCTTCTGTGTGCCTCAGATGATTTTTAAATGTGTTTCCTGGTGGTCTCTATTCCCTGTGAGAAAGCAAAAGGATAGCACAGACAATAATTCAGGATGGCAGGAGAGAGGAGAAATGGCTTTCTGTTCTCCCCAGTTGTGCAGGCTTGCGTGGGCCCGGGGACCCCATTTCCTTTGAATCCTCCCCATAAGCTCTTGGGGTTTTCCACACAAGACTGGAGAGACACATGAAGCACCACTTAACCAGGCTTTAGGGAGCAGGCCAGGTGAGGGGACACCCTGCCAGCAGCAGACTGGGGGCAGAACCACTCGTGCAGGTCACCCCATGGGGCTGACACCCCATAAAAACCCCACCTGCCCCTGTGCCTCTAACTGACATTACTACATGGTGGCAGAAGACAGGTGAAGCTTTCTTGCCATCTCAAAGTGTTGGGAACAGCAGAGACATGTACACTGAGTCCTTCCAAGCCTGAGCTTCTAGTCTCCTCTTGTGTAGCCATTTTTTATCTAGCCATATTTAATTACTATAATTCATTTTCAACATCCACCTTACGATGTCATGAGCAATTAAAATGGAGATTTAGAGTCATTAGAAGCATGACTACAGAAACACTGATATCCCACACACCCTGTTCTGTCCTCTATGGGAGGATGGGTACTCTTGTACCCAGAAGATACTTTTCTCACCCCTTTCTACCAGCGGAAAATGCCTATAATTGAAACTCTGCTGCATTCACGTTCTACAGAAGGTTACACAGATGCAGTGCCTGCTCCAGAGTGCGTGTCTGGAGAGCAAACCCACAGTGCCCACCAGCACTCCACTGTGGACATTTGCTGTGCAAAGCTGCTGAGTAAGATATGCTTGGTGTCAGGCAGGCAGCAGGGCACATCTGGAAAGGTGGGGGGTATGACTCTTCTTGCCCAGGACTACATTCGAAGGAGGGCAAATGCATGGCCTGATCCACACCCCCTAATGACCAGCTAGCAGAGGAGTAGCTGCTGGTCATCACCACACTCCCTGATGACCAGCTAGCAGAGGAGTAGCTGCTGGTCATCACCACACCCCCTGATGACCAGCTAGCAG
Source organism: Ifrita kowaldi (assembly GCA_013398055.1). Lineage (NCBI taxonomy): Eukaryota > Metazoa > Chordata > Aves > Passeriformes > Cinclosomatidae > Ifrita > Ifrita kowaldi. The sequence continues at coordinate 890,570 of VZRS01002201.1, read as the reverse complement.
AGGAGTAGCTGCTGGTCATCACCAGCAGTGAGCCCCATGCTTCATCCACCCCTCCACAGACCTAAAACAGACCGTGCGGCTGCACCGCACTAGGAAGCGTTATGTAAAGATATATGAGCAGGATTTAAATGACTTTATTCAGGCATCAGGATCAGCTGGTTACAGTGGAATAAATTGACAACAGTGCTGCTCTTAGGTTGTCTCATCACCTGATTTGGCTCGTTTAAAATTTGCTGCTGTGTCCCTCTGCTGGGGCAGCCAGGAAAGAGATGGAAGAGAGGTGGAGGAACTGCACTTGGCCTCATCTCTCCCTTGTCAAGGGAGGCTGTTACACTGGGCAGTCCTAATGGGATGCTGTGATGCCTCCATACTTCCTAATTTACCCACAGAAAATGTGTCCCACTCACTTTCTTAAAATCTTGGTCTCTTCTTGCTCTTAACTGCTGAACCAATGAAAGGGGGGTGCTTTAAATACAACAGCTGCTGTAGTGGTTGATAGGTTATGACATGATTCCTGGTTGGTGCTAGAAATCAGAGAACTTGCCCAGAGTGATAGTTCCAGAATTTAAACATAATAAACTACTCTTTCCTGAATCCCCTGTGCTCCCCACTTTAAGAAAAACAATTCCTATTCATTATGGGCATAATCAGATTTGTATGTCCATCATAGCAGGGTATTTTTCTCCTATATGAGAAATCTTTTTCTTATTGAGCCAATTTAGAAATCTAGAAATTTTCAAATATAGTTTAAAGTATTCCTGAAAGACAGTGTGCTTGTTTGCTTCCTTCCTGCTTTCTCTCTACTGAAATAAATTTTTGGATTTCCATTTTTATTGACTTGTCACTTCAGATGACATAGTCTTCAAATCAATAGACTTCATTACTAAAAGAAATGAAATTTTTAGGTAACCTCAGATAAATTATCATTGTCAGCATCATGAATGAACACAGATTCATTATAATATGATTTTCACAGCAAAATGTCTTTGGGGGAAAGCAGATCCTTGCTTGAAAAGAGCATGCACAAGTGGGACACTCACAGAGAGGCACGCTCTAGGCTTCACTGGTTGTGAAAGTGCATAGACGGCTCCTAGTAAAAATAAAAATAAATCTGCAAAATTTGGTGAAGTTTCAGGCACCATACCACCACACAGGTTTGATTAGAGGAGACATCGTCTCTCTGGGACAGGACTCTGAATAACTGTCATGCTTTTTAGAGGGAAAGATGCTCTGAGTGTTGACATAGAGATCTCCCTGGGAACCTGATAGTGGTGAGAATGAGTGAGGAAGTGAAGACAATGCAGTGTTTCAGCTCAACCACAATGTCCAAGTATCCTCACAGTGTGCTCCCCACCTTGGTATGCTTTCAAATGCCATCTGGCCCTGATTTTCTGTGCTTCCTTCTGCTTAAATTGAGCATTACAAGGGATGGTTTTCTCCATGTTTTTGTTAAGAAGAGATAGGAGCTTGCTTTCAATCTTGGATAAAGTTCTTTCGTAGACTTTCTTTTTTCTACAGATATTCTGCAAAACGTACTTCAGCTCTCATAGAACATTTTCATTTGACTGTTATCCAGTATCAGCTCGTTTATATCCCTGCAGATATATGGAGAGTTTCCCAGCCTTGAAAGCAAAAATCAAGAGACTAGAATTGGCAGCTATTGGCATTCATTCGGGTGGGAGTTTTCCTGTTCCTTGCACAGGTCTATATTATCTTATCCTTTTAGAATTTTTTCTTTTATTTTGGGGACCGCTGGAGGGGAAGCTAAGGAAGAGAAACAGAAGCCTTAAGGTAATGACTCAAGTAAGAGTGTTCACACCTTCATTTTCTATGTGTGTTGAAACAGGAAGGGAAGAATGAAGGCAGGCAAATGCAGTTAAGAGACAAATGCAGTTAAGGAAACCAATAAATGCTCATTGAGAGCCACTGGCAGCAGAGACAAGAGCAGGGCAATGAGCTCCCTGGCTGAGACACAGGCCCTTCCTTTCGTCACTGGGGTCACCAGTGGCTGTCACACAGGTCCAGTGCCAGGGGAGGAGAGGGGTGGAGGGCTGTACTTTGTGCATGAAGGATGGCCCCCACAGGCAGCAGGTGTAGGGGCAGGGTGAGGGGGAAGGCAACCAAGAGGAGGACTCAAGGATGAAGAAGGAGTTCCATTGAGAAGGATGGGCAGGGTACAGTGAAACAGAAGAAGAAAGAGGTATTGTAAACCAAGGTCTGTTGGTGAAGGACAGGTGAGTGTAAGCTAGCCGTGAAAGAATTCAGGCTGGAAATTCAGAGAAGTTTTCTAGTTTTGAGACCCACAATCTCTGGAGCAACCTTCCAATCAGAGCAGCTATAGAAAACCTGGTTATCATAACTTTAAGGAAGTTAAGACTTTAAGAAAGGTTGATGTGTTGGGTGGAAAGCATTACATTCTATTGTTATGAGAGGCAGTAGAGGACTGGGCTCTGTAGCCTGCAAGATCCTTTACTGGTCTGTGTTCCTAATTAAACAAAGTAGGGGTTTTTTTGCTGTGTATGAAGCCGGGGGGATGTGAACAAACATTTCATAGGCACAGAAACCTTTCTGTTCCTCCTAGAGCTTCCCTACCAGCAGTCTCCTTGGCAGCACAAACCTTGCTGTAAATACTAAAATAAACGCAACATTTGAAGAACAAAAAAACACAGCCAAGGAATTATGTTAAACAGTGAAGCCCTCAACTGCTTCTGTGCAGGTGAATAAGAAGGGCCATGTTCCAACATCCTCACTCCTTGTCTACCAGAAAAGCATTTCTTCTGACATGGAAAACTGTAACTTGGTGACAGAAGCTGACTTAATTACAAAATTCCTGTCAAATCGTGAAGCAGAATGTACAAAAGGAACATTTAAGGGTCACTGAACTGTGTTCCTGAGGGCTGGGCAGAAGTGGTGTAAGTCTAGCAAACATCACCTTACACTTCTTATTTCTAAGGCAAGCAGGGCCAAAATAATATTCACATTTTGGATAGATTTATCACAGCATTTTAGCACAATTCCAGTGGGGTTTGATTCAGCTGAAATCCAAAGTGAGCCTGCAGGTTGGTTTCTATTTTCTAAAGACCACTTCAACTTTTTGTAGAAAATATCATCGATCTCAGTGTAAATATTCAGAGTTATTGGAACTGCTTGATTATTATATTATTAAAATGAAGGATGGGTTTTAGGAAGATTAACTGCAGCAGAATAAGCAGCAGCAGAAGCTGCCTGATTGACAGAAAAAATGTTTTTAGACTTTTCTTTTAGACTCTTCTTTTTTTTTTTTTTCCTAGTGTTAAGGCGGATGGGCATTCTGAAGTAAATGTAAAAGGTAAAGAGCCAGAGGGGAAGTAGAAACACAAACACACTGCAGTCAGAAATACCAGGGTGTACGTGCATGGCTCATGGGCACAACTATGACCTGCACCCCAGGACAACAGGTCATCCCAGGAATAGCCTTTGCTTGGAGCGTGCAGTGTTGTTGGCGAGGAATCGCACGTACCGTCATGTGGTGCCAGGTTTTATTTTGATGGAGAAGCCAGGCAGGAGAAAGAATTTATTTTCCTCATACACATGAGGTTGGGTCAACTTTGCAACTGGAAATGTGGTCAGAGTATGTTGGGGAAAGACAGAGTTTGCCCCTTGCTCTTTTTTTTTTTGACAGTGCCAAATTGCTGTAGTAAAAGGCATTAATGCTAATTGCATCTCTTTCCTTGAGCTGTTAGGGATTTCTGTGTGCTTTTAAACATTCATTGAGCAGAGGGGCAGTATCAAATAAGCAAGACTGATGTGAGTGTTCTGATAAAAAAGATGTGGAAGGATGAGCTGTATGAGTCCCAGAGTATCACAGCTATGATTTTGTGGGTTGGAAAATGCCAGGAGACTGGAAGAATCTTCAGTGAGCAGAGGAGGAGATTCCTCCTGGGAATGGAGCTGTGGGGTGCTATACTGGAACTGAAGGGGCTCCAAGGTGCTTGTGCTGGTGGTGGTGTTGGGAAGTAACTAGGGGGAAACACCAAAGGAGAACAAGGTACCAGAAGCAGAGGCAGAAGAAGCCGTGGGAAAGCAATCTTCAGAGCAGGTCTATAACAAAATATTTACAAAATAATGACATTAGATTAGTTAAGGAATGTTAAGGAAACTTCTCATTCATGCGACTATCTGGCAGTCTCACTCCCAAGGCCAGAGATTTTCACTGCTGGGGCTGAAACCCCTTCCCAGCAGGAGGCTCCAGTGACCAAACAGGTGCCCACTTGACTCCTCACACATCCCACTCACACAGTCAGACCAGATTTCCTCACTGGTTTGATCCCAGGTTTCCTATGGCAAAGACTCAGATGTCTCGTTCCATAAAGCCATTTACTCACGGTGCAGAAACACAGAAACAGCTCAAGCTGGTGCCTCTGAGGAGGATCCCCAACCAAGGAACCCCTGGGTTCTTATACCCTCACAGTCTCCCAGAAGTCTCCCCTTCCTCCTGAGTCTTTGGCTCCTGCCGTGCTCTCTGTGTCCATCCACCTCACTGGCTCATGGCCTTTATCTCCTTTGTTATCTCGCTGTGTTTCCCACACTGGCTCATGGCCTTTATCTCCTTTGTTATCTCGCTGTGTTTCCCAGCGTCCATTCACCTGGCTGCTGTCACCCACCTCCACACCCTCTGCTATTCCAAAGGCTGGCAGTTCATGGCCTCTCTTTTCAGGCTCCTACCCGAGCTCTGCATTCCAATCTGCATCTCAGTCTGCAGCTTGTCAGCCCAGCTGCTTGGACCCCATGTATTTCTTAACACTCTTACCCGAAATGCAGTGGCACTGCAGAGGAACATGTGCAGAACCTTCAGTGGAGCCAGCACAGAAAGATTCCGTCAGCTAATTAGGTGTTATCCATTAAATGCAGTGCCCTCAACCACCAATCCGTTTTCACTTCATATACACCTTGGCATGAAAGCCATGTCTCATCAGCGAATGACAATATTTAGCCTCTCCTTTAGTTTTGTTCATTAGTTCATCTTCTTCAGCAGGTGAGGCACTGCCTGGTGCTCGGGACAAGAAGCTTCAAGCCTGTTTTCTAGCCATGCTACGGCATACAGAGTTAACACTTTCTTCTCACATATCTTTCCTCAGCGAAAATAAAAAAAGAGGAACAAAAATACCGAAGCACCCCCTGCCTTCCCCCCGTAACACCTTTGTGCGAAGCAGAGAAAGCAACTGGTGTTGCCATAAGAGGGCACACTGCAGCTGTAGTTTCCACATAGTCCAGCAAACCTCTCGCAGGAATGAGAAGTGGCAGTTGCTTCCCCTCTGAGACTGTACAGTTTTTGTACTGAAGAAAGTACTGAAGAGGCTTTCTATTAAGTTTCCCAAGTGTCTGATTGTCTGCTGGCTTCTCCCTTCCCGCCCTGCCTTTCACCCTTGCAGTCTGTCTTGGGTTGCTTTTAACGGAAATTTTCAAAACTTGTTGAACAGTTGTGCTTAAAGTTAGTATTCTTTACCACAGTTTTGATGAATTTGTAATTTTTCTCGCTAAGTGTATTACCTCCAGGGAGCACACAACACTGCTTTGGAGACTGTACTGCAGTAAGTGAGCGGAAGAGAGCAGGTACATACAGAGACGTCTTGTCTTGGGGTGAAGAGATGCAGGCCACTGACTATATGAGAACCTGGAGCCATGCCAGCAGCAATTGTTGCAATGAGTCCCAGTCCTTATACATCTAAAACGATTCTGACACTACCAGCATCAGGAGGGCAGACAAAAATAAGAAAAGTAGTCAATGGGCTGAAAGGGTCAACATGTAAATCAAGAACAGCAGGTGTTCTTTGGTTAAAATCGTATTAAACCCCTCCCCCACAAGATTCGAAGGCCACAAACTTACTGGACAGAGAGAAACTATGTCGCTCAATAGAAACAGGGTGTAGGAAAATTGAAATAAGCAGAGGCTATGACAAATCTACTCCTTTCCAAGAACAGCAAAGTCCTTTTGTAGGTAGGGGGGAAAAGTATTAATATATAAAGGGTAGGAAAAACTCTGTCTCTGACAGAGGGGTCCCTTGGATGTACTCAACAATTTTTCCCCTACTAAGTGACTTGGATAAATGTACAGGACAGAGATTAAGGATAAGTAACCTTTGTATTCAAATGGTACTTGGCATAAGGATAAAAGACAACACCTGGTTGGATGTGATCCTTGTTATCCTGCTGCCTCTGCACTGTTTCAGCTATCTCCGCTCCCCAGGGCTGTTTGCTTTATCACCTTTCCAGCCAACAGCCCTCTAGTTTGAGTGCCAGGCTTCTGTGACAGAGATCATACTTTGTTGTACTTCCACCCTTTCTAGCAGAGTGAAGCCCTGACCTCTGGGTTATCATGCCATGGTAATGCCTAATGACGATAATCTGATCTGCTGGTACAGAACTGCAAGTAATAAAAAGTGATGAACATCTAAGTCAAAGAGCAAAACTCACAGCCTTCCAAAATGCATTGATTAGGCTGTTAGGCCACATCTCTCTTTGATGGAAATGCCACAGCTCCTGTATATTGTTGGCAGCCTGGTTGTTAAGAAGATGAAACTGCCTACTTTCAAGATTATGGAACCACTTTTCTATACCACTTTTCTATACCTGAAAATATTTGAGTATCGCTTGCTGCTTGCAGACATTGCATGCTGTTGGCATGTGTTGGTTTTCTATCCAGCTAAGTGTGGAAATGGCCAGACATCCTCTCAAAAAATTGTCTAAGGCTTATGGGGTGTCACTGGCATGTTGTCCCTTTACTACCTCCTGAACAAAGCTCCTAGGACTGATCACATGAATGGTCTTCAAATACATCACTGCAAACCCTGTCAGCTTGGTATAAATAATTGTCATAGACTGCTTATCCAAGTTTTCTTTCCACTGAGGAGCACTCATTTGCTCTTTCCCGAGTTTAGTGGGAGATAGCTAATCCAGAGCAAAGTGTCTGGTAGATTGTGCCTACGCTTGCGAGAAAACCAGACACTGAAAACGTGTTGAAAATTTCTTCTCAGGATCCCACAGCCTTTGTCTGTGTCAATGACAGAGAAAAGGACTTGGAGAACTTTGGCTCCAGAGCTCTGACATCAAAATTAAAGACATTTGCTTCTTCCAAGAAGATTGGCTGCTTTATGGGGCACAGTCCAATGGGGTAACCTCAATACTGGTAACGAGGACTTAAAGCACATCATCTTGTAATTTGAAAAACTTTTGCTATCACTGGACAGAATCCTGACTTAACCTCCCAGCACAACAGCATTGTTTCCATATATTAGTTCGACTGAGTCGGAGCAGCAGAAAAAGGAGATTCCATTTCTTAACAGAGATTAGAGCAATTTATTGCTGCATCTGGGACTTTGAGCTCATCTTCAAGTTGGCCTTACTAATTATCAACATAAATTCCTGCTTCTCTTATGAGATTGGTTTGCAGCTGGAATTTGACAGAAGCTATAAGGAATGTTCTGAGAGACTACTCAGGATGAAAAATTGAAGAAAAAGCCCTAAAACACAGTGCAATTCCTAATGTGAAACTCTTAATGTGAGATATTACTCACTGTGAAATGTCTTTTGAAGTGTCTACTTTTATGCTCTTTATTTCACCATCTATTTTTACACAAATTTTATTCTTAGCACAAACAATTTTCCCAGAGTCCCTCTGAATTTATATTAGCAGTGTCACACTGCACAGAAACACACCACCCCCGCCACTACTGCAGCATCTCTGGCAATTTATCTTAGCCATTGTCTGAGACAGCTTCCAAGCCACCTCCTACCATGCAGATCAAGACTTCTGTTTCCAACAGATCTAGCCCCATCCTGAGATTTTTTGAGCTCCCCTTCATTGCTGTGAGAGGCATCACCAACCTAATCTCCTGACAGCATTTAATCCCAGAGTCATTCCTAGTGGAGATACTTCACATGCTTCATCTGCTGCAGAAGCATAGCATCATTAAAAACAAATGACTAATGCAAGTTTATAACATCATTGCTACTTGTAAAGTGTTTCATCAGCCTGGCTGTATTCTTTAAACCCTGGGCTCTCAGATCATGATGTTTCCAGTTCTCACAGTTGTATCAGATGATCACACGAGATTAAAAATAAATGGCAAACAAAATGTTTTTAATTTAAAACTCATCTGATTTAAAAAGAGAATGTTTTGATTCTGAATTTTACAGCACAACTGGCAGTATTTCAGATTTCACACACCAGTTATTGTAAAACTTTCCTAATGTTATTGCACGTCTGGTTGTCTTGTTCTCACCAAACAGAGAGCAGAAACCAAAACAAGACAGACCTAACCTCCCTCCTATTGTAGCTGTGTGTCCCCAAGTACTCATTAACAATCTCTTTCAACCCCAAACTCAAACCTGTGGGTCTAGGGCAGCTCAATACTACAGATAACCCCCTGCAGCCTTGTCAGGCAGGAGAGCTGGCACTTGTGAGCAAGTGGAAGGGAGTTCTGTCTTATCAACTAAAAACTCACCCTTGTGACTAAGCAGGTTTTTGCAGCCCTGCTACCACCATTAAGGAGGGATGGGAGAGGCACAGCCACAATGTAAATGTATATAATCAGGATTTTACTTCTGGCATTGCTCTTCCTTTAGGTTCCTATGTAGGTCTGTAGAAGAAAAATAGCTGACCTACAGAAATCACCATACCTGGGTTATACAGATGCCTCTTAAGCATCAACTTCACCAGTAAAATGTGGTCTGCAAAGAAAAAAGTAATTTCAAATATCCCTGTGGTTATTTTTATCAATGTCTTATCACCACCAGAGGTGCTTCAAGCAGACTAAGGATCCACATACAGAGAGAAAAAAAAGAAAAAGCAAAAGAAATATCTGTACGGGATCTGTTGATATTCTGTAGGAAAGGTTCTGGTAAGACCTACAGTCGTGGCTGGAAACAAACTGGCTGATCTTCAGGACTTCCTGACCTGAGTTGCATTCAAGAAAGCACAAAGCAGGTGAGAAAACCCATCATGTTTCAGCAAAAGCAAGCTGTGTTATATGTACTCAGTGCAGGTGTAATGATTTGTTACTTAGAGAGAGCATTCATAGCTTCATGTTAAATCAAACCACAAGCAAAACACTGTCTGTGTAACAACCATGAGAGCAGACAAGGCTTCCTCTTTCCAGATTTATCTGCAGCATAAACACTTTATGTTGGCTGGAGAGATGTTAACACTCGTAAGAGAGAAAATACCAGTGTTCAGAAAAGAAAGATGGGAGTCAGGGTGCCTGTGTTTTCTTTACTGTTAAAGTTTACTGTTAAATCTCTGGGGTAACACTTAAAGAGCACTTGAAGACTTATTAGCCATTTGTTATAGATGTATATATATTATTTACATATACACACACAGACATATATATAGATAGATAATATTTACATTATATACACACATATGCATGTAAATTCAAACATTAAATTATATATATACACACATAAAAATGTAATAGTAAAAATAGTTTTAACCATTCCTAGAACTACAGAACTCAGCAGTTGAAACCTGCTTTAGCTATAGAATTTCCTTCTGGCCACAGGAAAGCTTAGGGATTTCCCACTCTCTGACTGCAAAACTGGAAAGTGATGTCTTGGTTTTCACCTCATGTTGTTAGGACTACACATTTCCCAGTTAATGCTCAAACCTGAGATGTTTCATTATTGACTAAAGCCTGTGTTTTCAAGGATATAAAATGACAACTTTTCAGGCTCCTTCCATCACCCAAGACTCCAGCACTGCCATATATTACTGCCTGAATGTGAATTTTCTCCCTTTACACAATTTTTATGTGTTGTTGGCACAGAAACTGCTGGCCCCTAAGACACTTAAAAGGAGAGACGAATGGAGAGGAATATAAGAAAAACAAGTTTTATTTAGGCAATGGTCTCAAATATGTAGGTTTAATGATAAATTCTAAATAATTAGCAAAATGTTGAGAAAATGGATTAAAGAGAGCTGGATTCAGAAGAAACACTTTGGTACATCATGAAAGAAAGCTCATGGAAATTTTTCTAACTGTGTTAAGAAAAATGCAATCTGAAATGAAAATGAAAAATCTGAATCACAAATTCAGATGCTTGGAGCTTCATTGTAAAAACCTTAGCAGTCCCCATAGGGTCCCAAATTGATTGAAGGGACAGTTGTCTGTGCAGGAAATATAGAGAAAAGGAGACCATGCAATGGAGGATGCCACCAGATCCTGCAGAGCAAACACATCAAACAGCCAGAAAAGTTAAAGCATCCTCTTTGACAAAGAAAAAGAAAAAAAAAGAGAATTAATTGTTCTACTTAATTCCATACAATGTTTGAGGATTCAACCTGTAGAAAAAATAAAGCTAAATGTGGACAACCTGAAAAAACCAGAACACTGTAAGAAGAAAAAAGACCAAACTACCCCGTCCTCCCAAAACCCCCCAAACACACAGAACAATTTTTCTTACTAGGGGGATAATAAAATCATTTTGCCTTGACCTTTTCCTCACCACTCAGACACAATAGCAATAGCTGCTATATATAAACCTCAGATGCTCTTCAGCTGTGCTCTACCAAAGCATATTTATTTTAACTCAGAAAGGCTAGTGGTAAAGGAAGTTGGGGGATATTTTATTTACACAATGATAAATTAACCTATGGATTGCTTCTCTAAGGGTAGCTCTAGGAATGACTAGGATGCAGAGGGATCCAGATGGACTTTTTGACCTCTTTTGTTAAAGCTTTCTCCATGGCATTTGTTGGGCTTTTTCAAAGCTAAAAGGTTGGAGGACACAAAGCCTTATTCTCACATTTTAGTCTTGAGGCTAGAAAAGCTTCTGCATTCATGCCCTGGCAATGTTTGCCTCCAGTAAATCTAAAGTATGCCGGGCAGCTGTGGAAGGAGGGAGAAAACAAAAAAGCCTTGTGTCTGAAACATTTGTGTTTGTGTGCATCCTACCCTGTACAGCTGGTCTGACTCAGCTCTGAGAAGATGCTGTGCAGCTGTTTCTCTGGAGCAATACCTGTGGGCAAACAACAGCAGAGTCCAACATCTATGTACATCTTCCTGATCTCCAGAGTTCATTTTGTCCCTGCTCTGTCATCTTTAATCATGAAGCATTAGGCTTTTTCTTACTGGATAGTCATGCACATATGTTCAGAACTTACAGGGACAATCAGCCATTGTTCCAGTTTTCCTATTGATGTTTTTCTTGCAAATCAGAGCCCAGGGACTGGCCACAAGCCAAAATCTCATCTTTTCAAAACTGATTACCTCTTTGCTAGGACACTGTTTGCTCTACTGCAATTGTCTAAGACTGGGTTTGGCTGGTGCAAACCTACTTCATCTCTTCTGGAAGTGAAGGCAGGATTTAGCCTATGTACTGTACAGCTCAGGCAAGTCAAAGCAGATGAAATGGCCCCGCTCTGGGGTAACTCTGCTGCTGACTAGAAAAAGTAGCCCCAAGTCCAAAGTGGCAGTAGCAGCTTGAAGAAGCTCACAGAAGGGGGATCTAGAGACTAAACCATCTCATTCCAGCTCTGATGAGCTCATTCAGCTGGAAAGGCAAAACAAAACAAAATATGCATGCATTCCTGTCTGAATATGGGACCACAAGGCAGCTAGGCACTGAGATACCATGCAAATGGAAATAATTAAGTGCTGGAACAGAATGGAAGAGATATCACTAGGAACTATCAAAGGAAATTTTTGAGGAAAAATGAATGACTCTCCAATGCCCTGAGATTTGCTGTTCTAAAATAAAGAAACAATTCCCACAGAATTCCAGAATAAATGGAGTTAACCCCAAGGTATAGTGGAATAATGGCAAAGTATTTTGCATGCTATAAAGTTTCAAAATGTCTAAGGTAATCAATTTTTAAATGGTTGAAATGTGGGGAAAGAAAGGCTTGTGGCAAATGACCTTTGAGAGGAAGAGCAGCAGAACCCAATTGGCTCCGTGGCAGAAGGAGATGGCCATGACCCCATTTCAAGCTGAAAGCCACATGGCTCAGAAATAAGTGGAAATAAATGACCAAATCATTAGGATCCCAGTGGGACATGCAGCAATCTCAAATGGCAGCTGATCTCCCACAGTTTTACCCACTGATCTTGTCCACTGCTGGGAAGAGGCAAACACTGTGGCTGTGCCACGTCGTGCCTCCCTGCCCCTTTCACACACAGGCGTGTGCACACATATGCACATACGTGCACATTTGAATAGACACATGCCTATTAAGAAACTCTAGGCATACTCTGGTTTCCAGAAGTTTTTATGATGATTCATATCAAAAGGGAAATAAGGATGAAACCTCACAGGAAGGTCATCGCTGTGCATGAGTGGAGAATTGCAGTTGGGAAATCAGTTTGCCAGGCACACCCACAAGAAATCCTCTGCCTCTCCCCATCACACATGGCAAGGTGAGAGACAAATAACACAAGCTCCTTTTGCCTTTCCAAAGCGCATTATGATAGATTTTTTAGTGAGATTATGCCACAGTTTCTGTACTTGTAAGGATTGTTTTCCTAATGAGGCAAGAAAGGTCAAATGAAATTAATAGCCAAGATAATAGTTATCAGTCTGATATAAATACAGCAGTGTGTTAACGTTTGCAATACACTACAATCTACAACAGATAAAGGAGACTAAAGCCAAAAGAGGGTTTAAAAGGAAGCTGGTATTGGAAATATCTACTCTCTAACTTCGCTTTTTAAGCAGATGACTGGATGACAGTTGCTGTTTGTAGCTGTTGCCGCTGCAGCCAGTGCTGCTGCTGAAGCCTAGAGTAAGGACATCACTCACTCAGCACGGCTCAGCCTCTCCCATTGCATGGTTCAGATGAGATCCAAAAGCCTCATCCACATTCTCATACAATGGGAACCGTGTTTTAATCCCCTGATACCATAGTGCCAGTAACCCCTGGGTAAGAGGTATGCTACCAAGATCTCCCTTGCCCACGTGGTTGCTCTTCTGTTCTTCCCAGGACTCTTCTTCATCTTAACACTGCAGACAGCTCCATCACTATGTGTTTGTTTTTGTAACTCTCCAGACACCTATATTCCTGTTTTGTGCATGTTTCAAGTTGTCAGAGTGCGTCCTTCCTGATGTGATTGTGACACCAAAATATTTTTGCTAGTTCTGCCTAAATTCCCTTGGGAACCTGTTTCAGTAAGGTACAAATCACTTGTGTATTAAGTTATACGCAACACACACAGACACACACTCCCCTAAGCCTCTTGTGAGGTGCCTCTGGGGCTTGAAGAAGCTGAAGGCAAGAGATGAAGCACTGCAAGGGGTGAATTTCAGGCATGAGCCGTTCCGACTGACTAGATGCTATCCCAGGTGATGTGTTTTCATATTAGTCATTTTCAGGATCCTAATTTACCTCAATTCACGTCATAGGAGCTAAACTTTACATTCCAAGCAAAGAGCTAGACAACTAGAAATGTAAATGCCACAGGATCTGATTTTCATTGCTGAAGTTCCTCGTGGGAGCGTGGTCTCACAAGCTGCGTTTTAGTCAAAGGGGTCTGAAGTACCAGAATAATTTCTATTACTTGTCAAAACCTTAGCTCTCCACTAGTCCTATGAGTTTTTAAACCATCTGGCAAAATCAGTGATGTACATATATGACCTGCTTTCAGCTGGGATGGAGTTAGTTTCTTCTCAGTAGTTGGCACAGTGCTGTGTTTTTGGATTTAGTATGCGAATAATGTTGATAACACACTGACGTTGTGGGGTTTTTTTATTAAACTGCTCTTATCTCAACCTACAAGTTTTAGTTTTGATTCTCCTCCCCATTCCACTGGGCTAGGAGTGGGGGAGGTGAGCGAGTGGCTGTGTGGTGCTTAATTGCCAGCTGGGCTTAAACCATAACAGCATACCAGCATAATTTTTGCTTTAATTGGTTTAGCTCATTTCCTTAAAGATATTAAATCTCTTGCACAAGCACCTCTCTTCTCTGATGAATATTTTTCCACAGTAAATCATTCATTCTCTGTTGTGCACACTTCCAGGCTCCTCTTAGACGTGTTCTATGGGTTGGATTCAGGGGTTTTCCTTATATTTCAGTCCCGAGCTTAGGATGTTGAAATGTTTCCAATGATCACAAGATGCCTTTTCTTTTTTTTTTTGACACGTTTATTTCCAACAGTAGTGTGAGATACAGTAGAATACATGTGGGAACCAGATAATCATGTATTATTTTAGAGTGTATTTTTCAGTAGATTATTCCAAATATTACATATGGAAATTTCAAGTCCTATTACATTAGTTCTGATATCATGGTGAGTAAGCATTGAAACAATAAGCAGTCTTGTGGAAAAATCCATGTACACTGTTTGTTTTACCTCATTTGTCCTAAATTTCAGACTGCAACAGGGTGACTTAGACCATGTAAGTGGGTAGCAAATCCTTCAGTCTCTATTTACATATTGTCTATTTAGAAAGTCCTTGAGAAACTCACATACACACAGGCTAAATTGAGATACAAAAAATTGTGCATGGTGTTTTCACCTCTCACCTTGAAAAGAAAGACTCCCAATGTAAATTCTCACATATTTTAATTAGATTAAAATAATGGATGGTGTATAATATCCTGAATGTGTTACACCGACAGCAGGTAAGATGTTTCAGAGCACAGCAGCAACTGCTCTGCCATCAAGCACTAGAAAGGTAGATGGCCACCTAGCTTTCTAAGCACATACTGTGGCAATTACTAATAATCAGAAATAGAGCACATTTTGAACATCTGATATGCACATACACGTGACAAGCCTAAACACTGTGTGAGATGAATCTCACTCCTTCACCTCCACTGAAAGGTGGATCACTTCAACAGAAGGGTTATGATGACAACTTGAATGCTGCAGTGTTTCTTCTTTTTTTTTTCCTGAGACTAGTTAGAATTTGGGTGATGAACTCCTCAGAGTACACACAATCTAAAAGGTATTTGTGTGCTTCAGTAGAATCACCCTTAGCTTCCATGCTTTATTTTCTGAAATCCAGTGACTTAATATTACGAAGGTGATTGTTAAAGTGCAAATACAGCATTGAAAACAATTGTGCCATCATGGAGGAGTGAGACTCATCCAATTTTTTGGGGCCCCAAAATGATGATAGAGCTGGCAGACTTCCTGTGACATCCATCCACCATCATAAACAAAAAAACATTTCCCACCAAAATCAAGAAATGTTTTAAGAGGACATCAAGTATGTTATGAGGTGCAATATAGAGCTGAAGAGCTTTAGAACACAAATCTCACTCAAACAGGATCAAAGTACATATCTTAAAAAAATACTAGAGAAAAAGTATTTCAAATCCATAAAAAGGTCATGCTAGTCTATTATTTAATCAAATGTGACTACTGTACAGTGATGACACCATTGCAAAATAGCTTAGAGGAGCAGGTATCCCTGTGCTAAACCAAGTCCTAATAGATGCTGAAGAATGATGTTCCCCTATATGAATGGTGATCTCTTGTGGTGGGGCAGAACTGCCTGTGATTACAGCCACTCCTGAGGATTTACTTTAGGGTGGGTCATAAACCTCAAGTTAAATACATCTTCTTCCAAAATTAAGTATCTTGCTGAAAGCCTCAGATTTTAGAAAAAAACCAAAATGAAGGGCATGAGAGAAGCCATCAGGCCCCAAAAAAGCTCAGGATCATTTCCACTGTAGTCGATGACAAATTCCTCCATGAGTCTCAGTCTGTGGCATCAGGAGCAGACCTACCACACACTGCTTTCTGGCTAATGTCTAATGGCATGGCATCAACCTTTATTGTCTGGTGGTCTCTATATTAGTTTGCCTTTTGTTCCCTGATCTTTTCAGAAGTCTCAGGATCTTATCCCCAGTAAGGAGTTCTGCTGGTTCTGGGACTGGTTCTGAGTGTTTGTCACACTTTGGAGTGTTTCAGGAAAAAGATCCTCCTAAGAGAGGTGGCTGGTGCTATGCTCACATTATGCTCACCTCAGCAGCAGAATCAGGCTGGGTGAGGAAAACACACATCAAGCCATTTGTGTAAAGGACCCTTAAGCATAAAAAAAACCACAGCTTCTTATTTAAATAACGCAGTAACATGCAAAATTCACAAATTAAGGAGTGTCTTTAAATACAAAAAATGCAAACCTTTGCTTAAAAATCCACCAATTCTATGTGTGTTACTCTTTACCTTTTTAAGCCATGCAAAAGGTTTAACCAAAGTGTCCCTTTAACAAATACAGAATTGGAACTATATATTAAAAAAAATAGCCCAAGTAAATGCCTAGACAAATCCCCCAACAAGTTTTGATCTTTCTCACTGAATCTCTTTATCATGGTATTTATCCACCTGAGCAGAGGTGTAACACCACACCTGTGCTGCCCATCTTTGGGAGACTTAGTCCTTGCTGTGGGAAGGAGCTCTTATCTGCAGTTTGACATTGTCCATTGCAGGCCCCCAGCCACGCTCCTGCCCTTGAACTGTGATGCTGCCTGCCACTGTGTCGAGGCACAGCCAGGGACAGATATCAGCTGTTTCACCAGACTCGCCAGGCAGCCGCTGCTGCGATGCTGCAACAGGTACGTGACGGGGAGCGTCCGGTGGGAGGGCTCACGTGTCAGGAGTGGGGCTGTCCCTGGGTCACACAAGGAAGCCCTGTCCTGTGCCCCTGCGTGCTACCTGCTGTGCTGTGACTGGGTGGAGCACGGGAGAGATCATGGTCCATCTGCAAACGCACGAAGGAGTCATGAATCTCATGCTCCGTGCAGGGAACTTGTGCCACAGTAACAAGGTTTAAGACAAAAAAAATGTGAAACTTGGAAAAGGACATGCTGAGACTACACAGTGCTGCAAGCTGGGATACTGGAATTGCCATTGGATCATAGTGCACAGATTTGAGGGTTGTAGTGGTTTATTATCTTATTAGAAACATCTAATTCCCTGTAATAAAGATTGCATGTAGAGTATGTCAAAGCACAGATGAGGCTACTACAGCCCACAGTCAGGACTAATACTTTTTTTCCTCTCATTGCACAATAAGCAGGGGTAGCTTTTCAATTCAAAAATAAAAACTATACAATTACAGTAATAATACCACACTCCTGACTGCTCTGCAGCTGCATACTGAAAGCCACTGATCAGAAACAAAAGCAGTAAGTCAGTAACAACTTTACAGAAATGTTCTGCTGGGGCGATTATGTCTGGCAAAATACTTCTATAGGGGAAAGACTGTTTACCAAACATATTTCATGCCCTTTTCCCCCTAAAACACCCTGCAAGCACTTGAACCTTTTTCTAACAACAGATAAAGAAACCTTTGCCAGAGGTGTAATTTATGATTATATGAACACTGGAACAAGCAAGGATCCTGTTCAAATAGTTAGGCATCAGTTACAACAAAAAGCCAGAAGCAGTCATATTTTTATCATCTGTTATAAAAAAAATATTTCTCCATCAGTGTCCCAATACAGTTAAAAGTTAAAACTCCTCTACATTACTAATAAATTAAAAAAACCCTATCTCCAACCATCTTGTAAGAAAATAGGTAAGTAATTTAAACCTTTAGTTTACATAAATTAGCACAGAAATGTGTATTCAAACAAGTGCACTGAAAACAGATATACCTTCTTTTCTTCTGATATCTCTTATTTGAGTTATTAAGTAACAGGAAAGCCTTTATATTCTTTGCACGACCTTGAGAGTCTGCTAACACTAAATGGTCAATAGTCAAACCCCAGGAGAATATTTCACCAGATAGACAATGACAAGAGGGCGCATGAAGTACAATCAACTGCTTTGCAGCCTTATTACCGTACAATTCAACATTCCATTTCAGCACATTTACTCTTGGGGATGGAGGTAATGTATTTATATGGCAAATCACATGAGTGAAATTTGACAGGTTGATAGAATTTTTTTTTAAAAGCCTGTTAAAGTATCATTTTTTCAGAGGTAGTTTGCAAGGCAGTAGTGATGTACATGAGTGGAAACAATATTCCTTTGCTTGACTGTGGATAAAACTCTTAAATAGTGCTGGTGCTGTCTCTGAACCTCGCAGAGAACGCTTAATGGGTAAGATGTTATAATCGGAGCTGACAACAGCCAATTAAGTGTCAGAAGAACAATCTGATAAGTAGGTCTTCATGTCTATAGGCATTTCCTGATATGTCTTAACTGTCAATCTGAATGTTACACATCTCTATCTTTATCTCATTATTGACTGATTTATTAAAGGAGAATGCTTTCATCTCTTTTTTTGACTTTGGGGTTGCTCCAGAAGGAAGGAAAGGAAAATACTAGGAACAAGCCTAAATTTGGAATAATACATGGGGAATCCTAATTATAGCAAAGTCCTAATCTTCCAACTGAGCAGGTGTATGGTTTGGTGACACCACTCCATGCAGCTGCCCATACCATACCTTTCAAGAAGTGGAAGATGCTCAGTCTAGAGGAGATCTGTTTCTTTAATGGGTGGAAGGATATCTGTGGACGTGCTAGTAGGCTGCTCTCTGCTTTCAGTGCTTCTTGCTAGTCATACGGAAGACAACACCTCACTGGATGGATCTCTTCCCTTCTTGTCCTCGCCCCTGTCGATATCAATCACATGAACTATGCCAGGTTTCAGGATCAGGTCGTCGGTCTCTACGTGGCTCCTGTTGTCGTCCACCTCGATGTACTTCCCCTTGGAAGGCTGGGTGGCCTTACCGAAGACGTCTTTGAAGCGGCGCTTGAGTTCAACGTCTGGGCAATAGACGTACTCATACAGAGCACCGGCAAGGACTGCTCCGATTATTGGTCCCACCCAGTACACCTGCAAAAAAGGAGGCGGAAAAAAACCCCAGGCACTAAGCTTTTAAATTAGCAGCGCTAAGGAGATTGACAAGCAGGCCCACTTCTTCCAAGTGAAATAATTTTGTCAAGTTTTATTGATCTATCTCTTTACAGGAGGCCTCCTCTAAACTTTTCATCGCTCATTGACAGCTGTAGACCACAAATACGGGCTCTTTGCAAGAAGAGAAACACACAAAGGAAACACCAATGTAGAAAAGTGATTTTCTTTCTGCATTTTGAACCAAGATGAAAACGAACTTTCAAGGAAACAAAACCTTTCCAAGTGTACACACAAACAGTTCTGCTTTGGTATTTCAGACTCATGTTTCCAAAATACTTTGAATTTGGCATTTAATCCTACAGAATACAACAGGCAGTCAACCACAACAGGCAGTCTGATAATCTAATTTGAATAAGCAAATACAATGGACATAACACAAATTTGTAGGTACCTATCTATTTCATCATGGCAGGCAGCACTGCAGTAACATTAGTGGGTGCCAAAGCCCACAGGCTCCTGTCAGTGGCATGCCAATGTCACTGCTCTGGAGGAGGAGAAAAGGCTGTCTTTCCAAGTGGCCAGGACAGTAACTGAGCTTCTCCTGCTAGTTTCTCCATGCTACATTTGTTTATTGTTTATAGCTTTAGTTATAAATTACAGGCTTCCTCAGAGTATGGATAATTAATCTTGTGAAAAACTACAGCAGTTTTTCATATGAACAAGCCATTCACTGATAACTGGGTAAATCTGCCTCAATAGGATAACTCTTGGGAACAAAGTTACACATGGTATCGTGTTTGCAGAATTGAAGCCTTAGGGCCTGAAGACAATGCCATTTCTATTATTAGCTGCAGTGGGAGCAGTGTGGGCTTCATACTTTAAAAATCAAGAAAATCCTTATATGCACTGTAATATGCAGCTCTTCCAGTTAGCACTGAAAGCATCCCTAGAAGTGATTTCCCTGTCTATAATTAGGTGAGGCTGAGCTGTGATCCATCTCTCCCTCATAAAATGTGAAACGTTTTTTTATAAGTTGGATTGTGGGATGCTATAGAAATTTACTGCATCATTCATAGCCTGTTTATAACATTGTTTCCTGTGCAACTGCTCCTGGCTAAGCTGACACTTCTAACTGAAGCAGGTAACATCTGGCCTGGTCTGCAAATACCAGACTGCAACTCCTTCATCTCTCACTGCAGGCATTTGCTGAGGCAGGTTCTCCCCCAGGAGCCAGATCACAGAGGGTCCCTGCTCTCATTTTATACATCTGCCCCAGTTTGCTGCAGAACCAGGTGAAACATAAAGTTGACAGAATTACTTCCATAACTCCTCACCAGTATGACCAGCGGGGCTTGCAATCTGCCTCGGAGGATTTTTCTTTCCAGCAGTTCAATTCTTTCAGTCTTGCTGTGTTGCTTTATTTTTGTTTTGAACTTTTCGTATGATTTCCTTTCTACCCCAGCTACTACCTCCAGAAAATGGCCCCAGAAAAGTAAGGCGCTATTCCAACATGCTGCATGCTGCACTGCAGTCTTAGGTGAGGAGCATGATGCCTAAGCTTGGGGCAGGTCAGTGCCTGTCTTCCTCGGGGATGGTCACTGTGGGATGCACTGGGAGAGATAACTGAGAGCAAATGATGTATAAAAAGTCCTGATCACTGTTTGTCACTATGGTGAAGGAAGTATGAAAGGAGAGTTACCCATTGGTTTTCCCATCTGCCCATAATGACAGCAGGTCCAAATGATCGAGCTGGGTTCATGCTGGCACCGGTGTAATTGATCTAAAGCAGAGAGAAAATATTGCCTGTTATTAAAGTCTGGAAGGTAATGATTCAATTTCTATGGGACACCCTGGTTTTGTATGGCTCCTCCTCTTTAGAGCAGATAGCATCGCTCTCCTGAGTCTTAACCCAGTGTTAACAAAGTCATCACATGAACAGCCAGAAAATTTTGGTGCAACACCCTACCCAAGGGGACACTCCTGAGACTCCAAAGGGCTTTGGCACAGATCCATAAAGAATATAGCAGCTATATAGCTGTAACTGCTCTAAAGGTCACAAAAGTTTCCATTTACTTCTGAAGTAGTCATAAAGGGTAAAGGGATCTATTTTTTAAAGAGAAACCATTAACTTACAGCAAATAAATGTCCAATTGCAACAGAAAATCCAATTGCTAAAGCTACTGAACCAGTGACATCACTTCGTTTTGAATCACAGCTAGCAAAAATAGTAAAAACCAGCTGGAATGTAATTATCAACTCCACCAGGAGCCCATGCCCAGCAGAAAGATCTCCGTGTACCTGGAAGAAGGGAAAGAAACACCAGAAATGAAGAAAAGGTGATTTTGTAAATCAGAAAGCCATCACATACATAAATTATATTTCAATGAATGGTATTTTTAAATACTACAAAATGAAAGTCAACGGTGAACTTTTAGAGGTACAGATTCTGCCCTCTTCGCTCTTCTCCCTGTTTTTTTTTTTTAATTTAAAACGGTTTTTTATTTCGAGAACCATGGAAAATCACTGCTGGACTGAGAATAGAAGGCTTAACAGTAATATCCAATTGGAACTTCAAAGTTAGACTGCAGAAGTATAGTTTATTTTTACACAGGGATTTGCAAATGCTGCACTTCCCTTTCACCATTTTTTTCCTTGGGAGCACTGTAATTTACTATTCAATTATAAATTCATTAATTAGCCCTGACTTAATTAATTTAAATTTCAATTAAAAATTAAGCAGTGTGCGGCTCAAGTGCATTTTTAATAAGTCCTGCAACAGGGCTAACTGATGGCATTCCTTATTAGTTTAGAACAAAGCTGAAATCTAAGCCACAATCTATTTCAAAAGTATGTCATTTTAAATTGATGTTTTTTCAATCCCTATCATAATAGCATGGAATTAATTTCCCCCCTCCCCAGACCATATAAAAATGGCATTTCACGCATATATTATTTAAATTTTGTATGTAAATTAACATTACCTGCTGTCATCAGATTTGGGGAAGTTCTAGGAAAGAGAGCTTCTATGAAAAGAACAGCTAGAGCTATTACACTGCATAAACCCATCCTAAGGAGAGCTTTAAGCCCTGTCTGGATGGTGCAAATAAACCAGCAAGCCGTTAAAATCTGTACCTGAGCTCTCCTCATTCTGTGTGGCACTGATTCTATTTTCTCGGGTGTCAGAGTACACTATGTGGTGATAGAGAGATAGGCCCTGAAGGCCGGAGAGAGAGCCTCTTTCCTGGGCCCAGGGGTGACCCTGGGACTGTATCCAGGTCACCAGGGGTGGGCTGAGAGAGGATTATGAGTCTGTGGGCAGGGTTGGACCTGTGAGAGGTGATGGTTGTAGTTTGTGACCTTATAGGGTATTGTTTACCTGTGACCATAATAGGGAAAATCTGGGCACTATCCCAGGTGATTGGGGGACACTGTGGTGAGCATCTTTCCTGTTTATATGATGTTATATCCTGGGTGTGCTGGTATTTAGGGGAATTCTGGCTGCGCAATAAACGACTTTGCATCTCCCTCTTGTGTGTGGAGTCCACGCCCATGCGTGATCACTGCACTTGAGGTCTAAGCTAGCCTAGTTCAAGAGGCAGAGGAGAAGGGATTACCGCAGTGACTCCCAGGCCTCCCACCACGCTGGGCGGTGTGACAAGGTAAAGGATGCCCGCGCCCACGATGGCTCCCAGGCACTGGGCGAGGATGTAGAAGACGGACTTGGCCAGGCTGATCTTCCTCGTGCAGACCATTGCCACGGTCACAGCAGGGTTGATGTGGCCTCCGCTGATGTGTCCAAAGCACTGCACCATGGTGGCAATGCTGAGTCCAAAGCAGAGGGAGATAAGGACCATGTCTACAGGCAGGGGCTTCTCTGCTCCACCCCAGTTGATCGTGGAGCCGAGGCTGAGGAGGACAAAAATGAGCATGGCCAAAAATTCTGCCGAAACGGCTTTCCAGAAGGGCTGAGTCCAGACTCCTTTAAACGCCACCATAATTCTCTCACACTTACACAGACGTCCACACTTACTGAAAAGGAAAGCAAATCTTCATCAGAAGTCACCAAAGACGCCTTATGCTCTCCTGTCAGGGGCTGCTCTTCAGCAGACTTCGGAGAGAAGGCAGCAACACCGAGTATCCTTGGGCTGGGACAACCACAGACTACACTCGTAGAGCAGACTGTCCTTAAAACATGCCCAGTGTTGGAGTGTCTGCAGGACACAGGGCAATTAATAACTCCTTGTGGTAACTCTGTATAGTTTCAGCTCCCAAAAAGCAACGTCTGTGTATTTTGAAATGATTATTAAACAAAGTGTATTCTTCTACGCTAGCTGGCCTCTGATTTAGAGGCTGTATAGCTCTACCACTTCCAGTGGCCTGTTGATCATCATATTCATTATATCAGTGAGTATCCTTTGTTTCTATGCAAATCTGTATTTTTCATAAAGCAGGTAAGATAATTCAATAAAAAGCAGTGCCTTAGTCAAAGCCTAGTGGTTTTGATGACAGCATAGTGTTGAGGAGTTGCCCTGGGAGCTAGAAGAGAAAGTTTATTTGCTTGAACACTCACACAGACCAATATTTCAATTTATATTTATGCAAGGAGCAGTTTCTTCACTGTGGATATTGGGTGAAAATTGAATTCAGGCAGGAGAATAGATGCAATCCTACATTCTCACCTTTAAATCAATCGTGTAATCAATAAAGTGCTTTCTTTTGGGCTAAAGGTGTCGGATTGAGCCAGGGAATAGAGCAATATTTTCTGTATGTGTGGTGTGTAAAACTCTGCACAGCACAGAAAGAAGTGTCTTGGCTTTTCTTCCTGTCTGGAGATGTTATTTATTAGTCTACACTGCCTTCCTGATGAGTTACAATTTTGCTAGATGTTCAGATACCTATGAAAGTGGGTCACCAAAGAAAAGTTATTTGTGGTATTAATAAATTAGGAGAATAAGCCAAAAGGGAAGCATTTTAATTAGTTTCTAAGGAATGCTAAAAAGATTCTTCTCTAAAAACAAAAGCAAGAAACATCTAACACATCCAAATAGTAGAAAACAAAAGGAAGACTATTCAGCTGCTACACTTGGGAACAGAATTTCAAGTGGAAGATGGATGAATTTATGCTCAGTTATCTAAGGTAACTGAGCTACAATGCATATTTAATACCAGTTACATCAGAAAGAAGCATAAAAGGCATGTCTGCCCTTTTCAAGTCATTGCAAGAGGAATGGCCCATGAATTTCTTAACAGTTCCAGTGAGTTAGGGAAAAGCAATTTAATGCTGTGACTGGAGCAAGTAAGTTGTTTCCCTGACTCATTTCCTATGCTAATTTACTCTGTATTTTGGATAGGCTTTTTGAGCTCTATCTCAGTTCTCTAGACTCTCAGATGAGAACAAGAATTACATTCTCTCCTAAAAATGGCTCTTGTAAAGTGCTTGCGAAGTGATCTGAGACACTTAGGAGAGATTTTTTCTACTAGAGAAGTGAAGCCAGAACCTCAAAAGAGAATGAAGTAATACCCCAAATCTTCTGATTTTAGGTCAAACTCAAGACAAATAGAAAGATGTTTTTGTAAGATCTCATATTAACAGTCAGTTAATGACCAACCATCTAGACTAGACTTTTTGTACAAAATGAACCCAAAATCATTGCCTCCGTCAAAGCTGAAGCTCACAGCTATTTGGCTGTTCTTACCTTTGAACCCTATGCCCAGGTTCACACTGAAACTTAAAGGCTTGCCTCTGATACCCTTAGTGCTTCCTCACTACTAATTTATCCTAGTGACCTGAGTAAGATATAGGTGCCATATCCATACTGAGAAAAGCTCATTTTCCCCGTTCCCTGGGCATGTTCCAGGTGCAGATAGGGATGACACATATAGTGAAGCTCATGGAAGAGAAACCTGGGTGCACAGACAAGGGAAGCAGCACTTATCTACTCTTTTATCCCTCAGCTCAGCTGGGATGCAACCTGGATTTCCCTGGTGCAAGCCCTGGTGCTATATTCAAGAGTTTTGAAAAATTTCCAACCACCAAGGGCACTATGGGGAATGTAGGTTTATAGAGGCATGGTGACTCCTGATGTTTTTGTTCAAGGCTGCCTGACCATCTCTTTCTGTACTCAGAGAATAGTGAGATCAGCAAATTAATTACACACCTTCATCCTGGAAAGTGGACGGAAAAAGGTGAATTTTGCATTAAGATCATGCAGTTGGCTTCTCACTAGTCAGGGAATATCTTGGAAAATCACCTGAAGAGTGAGTGTGTGTGCACGTGCATGTGGAAGATCACACCTTTTACTGGACTGCTGGTGGGCCTGACTAGAAGGAGGCTACCACTTATGAAGGACAGATCTCATGTTGTTTCTCCTGCTGAGAGCATGTCCAGTCAATTCAGTCAATTTTATCTGAAGCCCTGAAAATGCAAAAATGCTGCTTGCAAGCCAAAAGCTTCAAACACAGAAGCTGGTTCATCAACATAAGTTTTTGTTTTTCTAGAACATCATGCTACATAGAACCGTCAGCCATATTGACAGTTAATGATCTAAACATCTATTTTTAATCCATGCATGTTTTTTTGAAGCAGTCTGTTTTTCTAGGATTTCAACACTAAGCAAAATGCCCAACTGTCAGGGCCAAATTTTTCTTTCAAACTGCATGCCTTTCCTCCCTACAGCAACCCCCCCTATAAACATTAATAAAAGCTTGAGCCCTGAGTCCAGGTTTTCACTTAAATCCAAAGGCAATCAGCAACTCAGAAATCAAAACCGTCTTGAACATGCACTATTTGTTTAGCATGCAGTTAAATTTAAAGGATGGAGATGAGACAGAGTGATGGCTGTAACAGGTCTGAAACTAAAATGGGACCTCTCAGCAGCTAAGATTTGCCATCAAAGCTGCAAAACAGTTTTTTTGGAGTAGTTGTTCATGGTTTCCTTAGATAAATCCAAAACACAACAGAAACACATTTTCCTGTTATGGTCACACATTAATTTCACATGTGGCCACACTTGAAATTCTCTGGTCTGGACTACAAGATTACATAGTAAATTGTGTCTCATAGGATGCAAGGTGGGTTTTGCAGATCACGTTGCCAGCAGGGCTTCAGGCATGGCTATGGCTTCAAAGCCATAACAGTATAAATCATAACAACGGCTTTGGTACAAAAGTCAAACAGTATTCTAAAAATTCTTCGTTTTCGAACTAATATAATTTCAAGGAGCAGAGCACACATTCTGGACGCAGGCTTGCGGCCAGCCACTCCACACGACCCTGCTGCCACACACAAGTTCGGTGCGTGCAGTGGCTATTTACAGTGGCATCTCCGCAGCAAACTCCTACACTGCCCGACCTGAGCTGGCACCGCCGACTGGAGCTCAAATGGACATCGGGCACCTGCCGGCCAACTCTGAGGGCGGAGGGAGACAGGCCACTGTTGCTAAACAAATGCACTGTCGCAGGGCTTGCTTGTAAGTATTTTGCCTCATTTTCCAAAACGATGTTTAATGAGCAACTGGCGTGGATGTCTACAGGAGGTGGGGAGCATCGTGAGCTCAGTACCGCAACTCTTTAGCTGTGCGGTGCCTGGGCTTTCTGCACACACGACTCTCCATTGCAAGACCACAAGTGGACAACAGAACAAAGTTTTAGCTTGCGGAAAGAGAGAGGGAGTTTGCTTCTCTCTGCACCCTTCGCACCTCTGATGTTAAAACCCCAGAGCGACCGATAGGCTCCGTCAGCGCCTTCGGGAAGGGGTAGCCTCTGCCTGGCTGCCATACCTCGGTGCCAAACGCNTCGAGGAACGGCCGCCGGAGCACCGGCTGCGGGTCGGCTGCGGTCATGTGCCCCTGCAGGTCAGTGCAGGGGGGTCGCGGCTGCCGGGCAAAAAGAAGCGGCCAGGGCCGGAGCGAGCGCGCTGTGCTCCTGCGGCGCGGGGCCGCCCGGCAATGGGAAGGACTCAAAGGCTTCTCAGTTTCTTCTCTGCCACTCACTGTATTGAAGGGAAAGAAAGCCCTAGTAGCTCTGCAGCCAGGGAGTCTTATCCATCTAAAATGCCTGTTAGTAGCTTACTAGAACTCTATGGGTTACAAAATCATAGAATCATAGAATATCCTGAGTTGGAAGGGACCCACTAGGATCGACTGCAGCTCCTGGCTCTGCGCAAGACAGCCCCAAGAATCACACCATGTGCCCGAGAGCATTGACCAAACACCTCTTGAGCGCTGGTGCTGTGACCACTTCCCTGGTGAGCCTGTTCCACTGCCAAACCACCCTCTCCGTGAAGAACCTTTTCCTAGTATGCAACCTAAACATCCCCTGACACAGCTTCATGCTGTTCTCTCGGGTGCTACCATTGGTCACCATAGGGAAGCAATCAGTACCTGTGTCTCCACTGCCACTCCTGAGGAAGCTCTAGACTGTGTTGAGGTCTCCCCTCAGTCTCCTTTCCTTCAGGCTGAGCAAGCCAAGCAACCCCAGCCACTCTGCATATGGCTTCCCCTCTAGACCCTTCACCATCTTTGTAGCCCTCCTTTGGATGCTTTCTAATAGCTTTATATAATTTTTGTATTGTGTTTTGTTTCTTGAAGTTGCTAAATTCAATGAAGTTTTGCCTAGTGTGGAATGCCAAAAGGAGGCCACTGGAAAATAGTGTTTAAATTAGACCATGATGCTGTCTGTTGAGGAAATTCACATGGTCATTGCTCAGTGCCTCTACAGCACGAAAACAATCCAATGAAAAACAGCCCTTCATGTAATAAGAAAAAACACAAAGTTGCCTAAGGCCCCAGGCACAACTATTTCATTAGAGAATGCATAGAAACTGTCACTTGAAGAAGACATGGGTGAGAATGGAACAAAGTATATAGAAAATCTGGCTCAGACCTCTGCATGCAGTAGAAGAATCTGTGCATAATTTATATTGAAGACATTCTAAGGAACATGTTGAAGTGTAAAATGAGGTTAAACTACGGATAAAGCCATGCATCCATGCAGCAACAGTGAAAAATCAAATTTTGGCATGATCAGCCAGCCTGTACAAGGCACATTGTACCAGATAATCGTTCTAACCATGAGTAAACAGTGTCAGATCTGAAGAACTGCTCTGGGAAACCATGGACAGAAAGTTCTTCTGGGCTTCTGCTAGGAGATTATAGATAATAATTTACAACAGTGAAAAGCAAGTATAATGTATAACACTATCAATTAAGGATGCCCTAGACAAATTTGTAGACACAGCAATAAAAAAGTCATGTCCATATATTAAATGCTTACCAATCACAGTTTATGGCAAATATAGGCTATCATAACCTACAAATGTAGGTGTTTCTCTCAATTTTGTCTGCTCTTCCTCTAAAGCCAAAAAGGATACCAAAAGACACAATTTGATGGCAAAAGAGAAACTGCAGGCTTGATGCTTGCTTTTTTTGTTTTCAAGCTTTACTTCATTTGCATATGTCTTGAGCTTAGTCGAGAGATGGATGGGGGTTGGCTGTATATAGTCATCATTACACTTCTCTGCTCTTTCATTTGCAGTGTTTGGTTTTTCATTCTAAGCCCTTCACGACCTGCTAGAGTGATTTCAGAAAAAACCTCACTTGTTCTTTGGCACCTTGCAGACTCTGCTTCTTTTGGCATGTCTGTTTGTTCACAAACAAAATTCACTTAGCAAAACGGGTAATTGCTTTTCCTTTACTTGCAGAGAGTGTATCTCTGCTCTTTTTGATCTGCAGAGCAGATCACTGCCACACGGAGAAGCCAGAACGGTAATAGCTTCTGTCACTGCTACCATTCTTGTTGTGAAAGATCTTCTGGAGGATTAGACAAAGGTTGTGGCCACATAAAACAGAGAAAGGCAATGCTTCAGGCACAAACCTGGAGCGAACTGCAGTGTGCCAGCTTTGATCAAACAAACAGACTATGTTCTGTTGGGAGCACAGAAGGCAGAAGGCAAGGAAGACATCCCTTGAGATGGCACTGAAAATCAGAGGAAAGCTGCTCCAGTTTGTCCAGGGGTAAATTTGTCAGTGTTGGGACTTGGGACCATATAGGTTCTTTTTTTTCGTTTGTTCGAAGTTTTCTTTTTTTTTTTCCCTTATATATTTTCATCTTTATAAAACCTGGGTTAACTTGTTTTGGACTTCTATCCAACAGTGAATGACTCCTGCTACTGTGCTCAACATAGTTAAGGAAATAGCTTACAAAAGAGTATTATGAAAAATTTAAAGATGGTGTTAAAACTTAATCCATGTCAGGGTGGGGGGAAATGTGCAGAGGAATCTTTATGTGCCTGGGCTTCTCCTTCACTGAACATTAGGTCTGAGTTTCTACAGTAATTTCTAGGGCATCATGAATTAAAGATCTCTGTAGGAACTTAAGCCATGGTGAGAAGATGCTGCAACACATGAGACATCCCCATTCTGAACAAGAACTTCCCAGACAGTTGAAGCGTGCTGGATCTGGGATTTCAGTTTGGTCAGTTATGGAGGAGAGGGCACACTGCCAAAGTCAGAGAGGAATGTGCAAACAGCTAATTCCAGCTAAAACAATATGAGGGAGAGGGGCAGAAAAACTCCCAGCACGAGATTCTGTCACCTTACTGAATAGCAGTGTGGGAAGAGTCCCTTCACTGCTATGGCAAATCTCATAGATACCCATCCTGGGCAACTCTGTCAGGCTGTGGGGTTTGTCAGACAAGACTGAAACAGACTAAAAGAAAGATCAAAACCTAAAAAAGAAAACAATTTAGAAGCACTGTGTGTTTTCTCAGTGTCTTAGTCCTTTTCCACTTGTCCCCACTGGATCTGGACTCTTATCCTTCCTTATGTTGCTGTTGTTAAGCTCCTCAGCTTGCTCAACTCCTCTCAGCATCACTTCAGGCTTTTAGTTTCCAAAAGCAAGGAGGTTTACATGCCTGTGTTTTCTCTCTCTCTCTTCCCCTCTCTTTGTTCTGGGTGTTCCTGCCCTTTTCAACAGGTCTTGAACCCACCAGCCGGTTTCAACTACAGCTGATGGAGGATCAGAAATCCCAAAGTTGTTTAGGCTCCTACCAGTCCCATGGACATGAGTGGCTGCAGGTAACCACAGCAAAAGGGACATTTTCTGTCACTGGCAGGGCAGACTCCAAGAGGATTTGTAGAAGTGCCCTGGTGATGGAGGACTTAGTTGCTGTTTTCAAAGTGGTGCAGACTCCTAGGAAACCAAATTCCTTTGACCTTCTGTGGCTCCTGTTGACAAGAGCGTTTAAGAGCGGGCTGTGAGCCTTTTCAGAAACCATTTGCAGAAACTCTCAGGCTTTTTTTTCTGAGTGATGAAAAGTTTCATTCTGTTGCCACTAATAAATCCCCATCCCCTCACCAATTTATGTTTTTAAGTTTGGGTTAAGCTTTGTCTACTAAAAGGATCTTACATAAAACACCGCTTACTGAAATGTGATCTTTGCACATTTCTGAAGTTTTAATTTTCCTACGGTGTAATCTTGTTACTTAGGTCATTAATTTTGTCACGCCTTGGTATCAGTCTGGTCCAGGTTTGGCTGCAGGGCTATGTTCTCCTGACATTTAGAGCAAGAATTCCCTGGGAAATCAGTCAAGAGATTTGACATTGCTGCTGGCCAAGCTCCAGTGGGTTTAGTTTTACTCTCCTTCTCTATTTATTGTGGAATCTGTCTGTCCACAAGCTGCACATTGAGTTCTGTGCTAGAGAAGGAGAACTAAAAGGGACAAAATGGCCATTCATTTGGGGGATTCATTCAGGCTTTTCAGAAAGGATTTACAAGAAGCTGTGCGCTTAAATGACTGCTGAGCTTCCTTAGCCCTGCTCTATTACCTCCCTCACAAGACAATTTGGATTGACTGCTTTTTCTTTGCCCTCTCCCCCACCTCAATAGGCTTCAATTACTGCTGGAAAAGCAAAATTAAGAAGTAGGTAGTACAGGAACCACCTGGAGGCTTTTCATCTTTAGAAATAGTTTAATTTGAACGTGGCATGGACAGACCCTTTGCTGGGAGGGGAAAAAAAACCAAAACAAAAACCTTTTTCTCCCCTCCTGCCACAAACTGCTGCAATGTCAGTTGCAAAAAGCTGCACCAGTGGCACAGCCAGGCAGGATTTGATGAACTGGAGTGAAGGGGCAGGGAAGCTGCTCTAGGCACTCATGGGGGCACAGGAAAATTAGGGGAACAGCCCCAGGTCAACTGGAAATAGAGAAGTAAGGTCTCTTGTGGAGGGGGGCAGTGACATGCAGCAGCAGCACAGACAGGATGCGGTTAGCTCTGAGTGCGCCGGGGGGAAAAGCAGCCCGTCAAACTGGTGGTCTGTGTGCTGGGGCTGTGTAGCCTTAGCCAGTGGGACCAAAGAGATTTATCTGACTTTGCTAGGTGAGACACTGAAATTCAGTTAAGC
Organism: Ifrita kowaldi; assembly: GCA_013398055.1. Classification (NCBI taxonomy): domain Eukaryota; kingdom Metazoa; phylum Chordata; class Aves; order Passeriformes; family Cinclosomatidae; genus Ifrita; species Ifrita kowaldi. The sequence continues at coordinate 859,379 of VZRS01002201.1, read as the reverse complement.
GCTCACAGATTTTATCAGCCACAGAAAATGTAATACTCGGTAAACACCGCTGTTATACACTCTGTAACATCCAGCCATGCTCTCCTGACCAGTCTGTGTTGCTCTCACTTACAGTCCTTCTGCTGTTTCTAAGCTCCTCAGCTCGAAATGCTCAGCCTCTTCCCTCACCACCACTTCAGAATTGAAGCTCAGTCAAAGAATTGTGGAGTTCAAGACTAGATAGTAACATAACATTTAACTTCATATATTGTAGACCATTACACTTTACCTCAAGACACATTTCATGAGTTCAGTAACTTATATTTGGTTAAATATATTTTGCAAAAAACATCCTTGCTTAGATTTGAAAGCTCATGGGAAAGAAAATCCACCCATTCCCTTGGTAGCTTATTCCCAAGACTAATAATTTTCATCACCTAAAATGGTCTTTGTCTCTAAACTGAGTTTGTATGAATTCATGTGCCATATGCTGCTTCATATTATGTTGTTATCTGCCAGATTAAAAAGCCTCTTGTATTTCTACTGTCTCCCCATGAGGATACTTATATAATGTGAGCAATTCATCTCTTCATCATCCTTTTGATAAGCTAAGCAGACTGAGCTCTCAGTCTTTCCCTCTAAAGAAAATTCACTAACTTTATTTTTTTTTCAGCTCTTGTTTTTGCCTTCGCCACTTTTTCAACATGCTTTTTCAAATGCATATTTAATATTGGTCTCCCAGAAGGCATATTCTGAAGTAAAGGCATTTCTTTTAGCACACCTGGGAATTGAATTAGTCATTCTTGCCACAGTATTGCACTGAAGATGCCTTCTTTCTTGCTCTTCCACAGTAACTCCTGAGACCTTCTGGGGTATAGCCCTCATTCTCTAGATAAGCCTTATTTCACTCTGAGGCATGCAATTTTGCAGACGTTCTGTCTGACAGGCATCACACTAGAGCACAATCCAGTCTGCTGTGTTTGGCCATCCTTTTCTCAATCCACTGATTTAAGACGTGTTCAAACTGTACTGGCAGTGATTCTGTATTTACTTCCAGACTTACCTGCTGAGGAGAACCCTAAAGCACACAAGGCCTCACTGTGATCCCTTCAGATCCCCCGACAGCTGCCATGATTAGTGTATTAAGTACTTTCAGAGATCTCTCAGCCAGGTCTGAACCCATTTACTGTTCCATGGCTAATGTTCAGTGGTAATGCTCTCAGCAAATCTAACTCGGTACAGCAGCAAAGGCTCTAGAAATACTGAACACACTGCTCTGTACTGCTACCTCTGTCAACCATTGTGTAATTTTAAAAATTAAATCTGTCCTGTGTTGTTGTTCGTTTTCTTTCTTTTTTTTCTTTGGAAAGGCTGAGCCTCAGCGGGGTAGTATATTTGACTTGTGGCCAAATGCTAGGAATTTGTTCTTTGTTCAAGCTATTTTTTGTATATAATATAATGAAAACATGCATAATACACACATAGCTTCTTATTAATGGGATTTATATATCTAGTGGAAATGTATGCCATGAATGGGCTTATGCAGCACATTCTGAGAAAGACAGTTTTGCTTCAGATCATTCAGGTTATCTTTGTAGATTACTATAGTAACTGTTGTCTTAATACTATGTATTTTACAGGGGTTATCTTCCCTCTCAACACTAATACCTTCTAAAAGCTAAAACCTTGGGGCACAGATGTGAAGTTGTTGATCCTTTTCCTATGCAGTGGTGCATCTTTCATTGAACTCACCAGAAAGGAAGGTCTGACTATGAATATTTACAAGTCCAAGCTCTTTTGTCCATCAGCTTCTAAAGAAAACCTGATAGCATGTTTTTCTCAAAGTCCTTTATAGAACAGTAACTTTATTTCTGACAGATTGTTGTGTTTACAGCTTGAAAAAACCCCAACACATCAAGCTAGTGATACAGGTGCTGCATTTTTACTGAACTAGGAGAAAGGTTTCAAACTCAGAAATGGCAGTTGGAGCTATTCAATCCCTTAACTAAAAACAACACAAAAATACATTTATTGCAGAAGACTTTGGGGATAAGAATTTTTTTTTTTACTTATTTGCAGACTTAATTTAGAATAACTAGTCTGAGATCATTCTTCATGGCTTACCTCTTTAAACTCATCAGTCATCTCTTTTCTTGCATTCATGTTTTGGATACATAGCCTTGCCATATATTGCTGTTTAGAGTGGATTTCATAGTTTTGTGGAGAAAACTATTTTTGTGCAGACAGGCATTGTACTGAATTAGTGTCTATAAAGGAGACAAGGCAGGCTGGGACTCCAAAGCAGGGGGTTGGAACTAGAAGATCTTCAAGGACCACTTGCAACCCAAACTATTCCATGATTCTATGACACCTCTCCAGGTCAAAATAGTCTGATCCCTGTTAAAAATAGATGCAGCTTTGTAAGAATGCATGGAGAGAAAGGGAACTTTCTGAGTGATTTATGGTTTAATGTGGCCCCTTTTGTATAAGCTTTACATGTCCAATACCTATCAGATGTTCGGTGTCACCCGGCACACTTGACTGCCGTGAGCACATTTGTCTCACCCGCAGCGCGGCAGAACCAACACACCAGTGAAAGGGATTCTTTTCAGCTACACGCCTCACCGGCACCGTGATCCCCTCTGCTCCCACCATGGCTTGGCCGCTTCTTGGGGTGTGGGAGGGGATGGAAAACCACCCAGCCTGGGCCTCAGTGTTGCAGGGTGGAATTTGCAGGATGGTCTCTTCAAAAATTAGTTTTGACTTCCAAACCAAACCTATTTAGTACAAAAGGCACAGAAGGGCTCTTCCACACAGTGTCACAGTGCAATTTTTGCTGTGCAATGTCAGAAATTTGTAACTCGTCCTTAAAACTTCACCCTGATCCCATGTGCATTGCCTCAAAGAGTTGACTGCATACCTGAAAAATTGTAGGTACTTCCAAGTTTCCAAAATCTTGAAGAGGTATAAAATGCATATAAAGTCCCTGTAGTCTGTAGCCAAAAAAGCTATCCCTTCCCTTCCCTTCCCTTCCCTTCCCTTCCCTTCCCTTCCCTTCCCTTC
>VZRS01002201.1:756447-856251 GCA_013398055.1 Ifrita kowaldi | reverse complement strand
ATTTAGTTATTTATGACTTTTATTGCTTACTGAAGTAATGATGCTGAGGCAGAACAAAGATCAAGTCTCAGAGGGGAAAATGATCGCCTGAGTTACAGGCAAGTGTAATTTATTGGGAAAAATGGAGATTTTAAGCCACACACAGAAAACAATGCGAATGTAAAACAGTAGGGATCATAGTGTAGCCCAAGCAATTGGAAAAATGTGTGAGAGATTTCTATCGTGATCCTGAGCAAGATATTTTTAGACAGTAGTCTGCCCTGATTAAGTAATGAATAAATAAAAGACAAATCTTTCCCCACTGTTTCTTTGTGTGTAGAAGATACTGAAAGTCCTAGACTATTTCAGAAGTTTGGGCACACCATTGATTCACTTGGGTTTTGTGATGAGGCCAAAAAGGGGAAAAAAAAAAAAAAGCCTGTGAAACCCTATAACTGTCCAGTCTCAGTGGTTTTGTTACTGCGCCAAAATAAGGGGTCAAGGCATAATAGCACTAGAAAAGCTGTGGATTTTACATAACAAGTTCCCAGCTTCTCTCATTCAGCCTGTGCCTGTTTCTGCAACCAAGACAGCACAGAGAGCAGATTTTAGCTATAAATGTGTCAGTGGGTAGAGCTTGTTTTCCTTTGGTAAATTAAAGAAATGCCTTGGTGCTTGGGGGCCAGGGGCGGCGCAGAAAGTAAAATTGAAAATGCTAGAAAGAACCTCTCAAAATGTACCAAAATATTCCCTTTTTCTCCACGTCTCGCTCTGAAAGGTATGAGTTTGGCAAAACAGACTCTGCTGCTTCCAATTATAAGTATGTTTAAGGATATATTTTTATGCTAAAAGTCTGTTAGGCATGGCTTCCTAAGAACTGGATTCTTCAGCAAATCTTAGGAGTATCCCTTAGGGCCATCCTGATTTTCAGAGGTGGCCTTTGCAACTCCCGAGGATGTGCCTGGCAGCAGCAGTGGCTCAGCCCACCTAAAAAGTTTTGCCTGCTAACTTGCAGGTTGAGTAGCCTACCATACATGAGCTTAATCTGAAAACTTCAGTCTTAGCATCACTTTTAAATAAAGCAAGTCAGAAAATGAATTGTGGGCCAGATTCTGCTCGGTAAGAGTGCTTCCATTAGGGGAGTTTCTGTACTGGGAGGCAGCACATTGTCTTGGGCCCACTGTAGCCACTACGTTAGAGACAGACAAAAAGATACAGCGAGAAACAGGAGCCTTGTTGGCAGCAAGTCTGAGACAGAGAAAAATTTTATCTAACTTTGGTTCAGTGTTTGTGTTTTCTCTGCTATTCAGGAGGACCTGCAGGGATCACGAGGATTTCGAGAAACATCATCCTCCCTTGGAGCTGAGCTTTTGCTCTGCTGCAGCCTGAGTACTTTGATCAGAGATACAATAGCAAAGCAGCAATTTATTATTGTGCATTGTCACCTCCAGCCACAATTAACATTTCCCCTTCTCATTAGAGGTTTTTCCTCTGTCCCTTTTCTCTTTTACTTTTTTTTTCTTTTTTAAGAGAATAGCAGAAGTCATAGCAAAGGTGACAGCTTGTGTCTGTGGCTTGGAGTGCACTACAGGGGGTAATACCATAACTTCCTTGAAAGCAGACTGATGCTGTAAATCCCTGCCTACTTCACCCCCCACCAAGTGTCCCACCAGGAAACCTCCTCCCAAAACCTGTAGCTGTACCCATGATGAGAAGCAGGCACAGCTGGCAAACTGCAGACCCATAGACCTGGCAGCATCCTGTCCCAAGTGAGCTAAAGAAGCAGAAAAAAAGGCTGTGCAAGAGGCAAACTTGCAGTCCCTGCAAGCAGTTTAGGTTTGCTTGGAATAACGTGGTTCTGCAACATGCTAACAGAATGTTTGTGTGCCTGTGTTTTCATGCACATTTAAGGTCTTTAAAGTCAAATGCAGAACTTAAGCTATGTAGCTCCCACTGCCGTTGTTGCAAAACCTTTGTCTGGGTGTTATAAGACTGACATACATATACTGTGTGTGTGCACATGCATTTATAAAATGTGCATGCATTTATATTGCATTTATGCAAGTTTGTAGAGAGGAAACTATGTAGTTGAACTCAGCTTTCTGAACACACATTGTTTCTCAGATGAACTGTAACTTATTATCGTTCCTAGAACTTAAAAATCTGTCTCTGTGTGTGTCTGCTTTTAGCAAGAATGAGATAATTCATTATGCAGGTCCTACTCTGCAGACATCCAGTTTTTACATCCAAGTAACTACCCTGAGAAATTAAAACTTTAGCATCTAATATCCTACTGACATGTATTTACAATCCACTGAGTATTGATTTACCTCTCTGTGTGCTGAAATGTCCAGATAAACCTGCTCTGCTCCTACACCTTATGTCTCAGGATGCTCTTTCTTGAATGCAAATTATACAGGCCACTTCCAATTTACAAATCTTGGGAAACGAGCAGTATTGTGAGCTTTTGTGGAAGCTGTGGCTTCTGGAAGGAATTTGAGAGAAAAAACCCAAACCCTGAGATAGAAGGAATTTCTACATGACAAGGTCAAGACAGATACATGTGCACAGATGGTGGCTGGCAGTACCATACTCTCAGGCAGGCTTATTAGTGCAGCCTCAGTGCCATGATAACATAGATGTGCTGGACTGGAGGTGGCTCACACTTGACAGCTGAGAGCAACCTGGCAATTGGTCTCACCCATTTGTGCTGACATAATTAGAGAGGGAGGGAAATTCTATGTGAGGAGGCAGAGGAAAGGAAGTGGCAATTACATATACTAAAAAAAAGTCATGGTTACAGCCCTGAGATTTTCCCTTTCCTTTTGGAAGGACTCTTCCCTCTCTCACAGTTGTTAATCACATCATTTTCTGAAGACAAAAAGAAGAAAGCAACATAGTCTGTCTCAATACCATCCCCATGTTATTTGTAGCCTCCACAGGGTCACAGAAACAGTGGCTATGTTAGTAGGAGATAAATCCTGAGATGTTATAGCATTCCAGGTAAACTGGAGCCTGTCACAGGGGGTGGCAGGACCTTAGAAAGGGCCGGGGGAACATGGCCCTGGCTACTGGGTCATGCAGCTCTGGTGTTTAGGACAAGGCAGGACTTTGCATACCTGGATGGGATCCACTGCTTCTGCAGAACCCTCTAGTTGAGCATCACTTTATTTACAGCTACTGCACCAAAATAAAACAGCTTCTCTTTCATCTGGGCTCAGAATAAATTGAGACAGCAAGATTCTCACCCTGTCTGCTCTCCCGAAGGAACCAGAGGGACACTTTCCCCTGGTCAGACATCCTGGCACTGGTTTTATGCTGAGGCAGTGCCTGGATAGGCCTGACAGATGCATAGTGTTTTGAAACAGAGCTTGCATTCTTAAGGCTGCCAACTGCCCAGAACAGAGCTGAATGATGTGTTTCTCAGCTGGAGCAAAGCTGGGAAGTCCCCAGCTTCCTCCAAGCCACTGGAAGTAAAACATAGGGAAAGGCAACGAACATCCTATGAGTTAAATTCCATACTATTACCTAATTTCTAACCACTGCTATTTAGCCACATAGTTTAATGATTTTAGGAGAAGGCACATGGTATAATTTCCTTCCACTTACAGGACCACTTTACCAGTGGAGACCCCAACGCAGAGAGCATTTCATGTTTGTCCAACAAGTGCATGAAGTTACAGAACCTGGATGAAGATCCAGATCTCTTAAGTCCAAGTCTGTCCAGCCACAAGCAGAGCTACATCTAGCATAGAAGAAACACGTTGGAGTCACTGCAGTTAGCTACATTGCCAAAAGCACAACTGTTCTCCCATAAAACAGGTATTTTTATGATAACCAATCTAAGACAGTCTCATTAAGCTAAGTAATAGGACTGTTTTCTGCATCCACTCATTTAGACACATTTCAGAAGGAAAGGCAATCCCAGGTATCTGGGGATAAAAGCAGATGTCCTTTGCTAAATCAGATAGTTCCACCTCTCAGTAGTGTGTGTGCCTGCCCTGCCCTCTGAATTGTACATGAATTGGTTGATACAGGACAGGTGCATCCATATTTTTAATGAAGTATAATGGTTTACGTTCAGATTTCAGACTTTATGTTCCAAGACCAAATTAATTTAGTTTTGAAGGCATCACAGGAATTATAAAGTTGATAAACTGGTATTAACATTACAGTTAAAAAGACTTTTCTGATGTATTGTTAGCCTGAAGGCACATACAACAAAGATGTTTATACATAACCTACACATACAATACAGAGCTCTAGAAAAATATTTTCCTCTCAAACTTACCCAAAGTGTCATATTGCAATTTTCAGTTAAATTTAAACTACATTTAAAATTAAAGCGGTGATCTCCAGTGACACATCACCAAGATAGCACAGCCTGAGGCAGGAGTAGCTCCAATAAATTTGGCCTTTTGGGGGAGTTCCACCAGAGGAAATTTCAGGAGTGTGCGCTGTGTTTGATTGCACTGCGGCTGCACACCTCTGACTTTCAGCAAGCAACAGTTTAGCAGCAGTTTTAGAAGAGATGGGCACAATGGCTCTGTCTGAGCTTTGCAAACCAAATACTACTTGGAAAAAAGAAGCTGCCTTTTGTTGATGTATATATCAGAATTTAAAAATGCACAACTGCGCAGTTTAACTTACTTATATTTTATTTATTGGTTTATTATTTAAAAAAACTTATTACATAATTTTGTTTTATTAATACTGATTCATTTTAGAAGAAAGGCAGATGTAGAACATTAGGTTCCAAAAATCAAGTTTCAATTTCAGGAGGGAAGCATGACTGTCTAGTGTTTGGAAGAGACACATGAGCCAAGGGAGCACTCTCCTGCTGCCCCAGCCCTCCCAAAGACTCCTTGTAATGCCTTTACAGCACATTTGACTCGCTCTGACAACTGACCTGCATTAGAGAAGTGCTTAGAGATCTTCAAATGAAGAAATGTTCATAACTAAAAAGCATTTACTGTAATGAAGCCCCTTAAAAGAGGCTCTGCATGCCACAGCTGATCTCTAGTGTAGATGTAATTGCACTGAATGCTGTGGAGTATATTTTCATTCCTCTTCTGCATAGGTTCAGTATAATTTTCTGAGTAAAACAAACATCTGTGCACAGTTGTGGAGATGAGATTTTATGCTAGTTATAGTGGATGACCTTCAGTTTTTGTTTTTGCCCAGGATTCTTACAAAATATAAACAAAGTGACGACACAGCCTCACACTTTGACCTTTTAAAATTTACTTTTAAAAATAGAGGTTATCTTTTATGCTGCAAATTATGCCTTTATCTCTTATAATCCCATAAGTCAGATATCACAGTCCCACTTCAATTATGCTAAACTCTTATGTTAATTTTAAATCATGTAACTTAATTCCTGGCAAAGCAGGCTGGTGATTTTCAAAATGTGGTTAATGAGGCAAAGTACAATCTAGATTCTGCTACTGAGATCATTTGAATCCCTTAGGTCGCTTAAGATGGCTATGGAGAGGCTCTTCTTTACAAAAGTCTGGGTTAGATTTTCAAAAAATGAATTTTTAAGTGCAGTTAGGGGCTATGAAATTTGAAGTTGAGCATACAAAGAAGTTAAATTACTTTCACTAGAGCCATAGAACAACAGTGCAGCTAAAACAATTACACCTCTGTGCACATACATGCTCTAAAGGCCTTAACTAGTGTCCTCCCCTGTTAAATCACAAATGCAAACCACACCAGATTTTTAGAATGACAGTCTGGGGACCTGCTATCCATGTCCATGGAAATATGCAAATCAATGTCATTTTCCCTACCATTTGCAGAAACCAAATATTTGCTAATAATTTCTTTCAAGCCCTTTCTTGACTCAAACAATAGCTTTATCTAAGACCAACTAGTAGATGAAATCTTATGAGACTGTGCAGCTTTTTCAATTACAGCTGCCCCCCCAATCTGTCATTCTCTGTTTAGAAAGGCAGAAAGTTTGCCACTAAAATCAGCTCAGTGTGACGCTTAAGTTCTTCAGAGACTTTGTCATTTACTAATATTAATTTATCTTTCTGAATAAAAGTATTTATACCAAACTCATATATAAATTGGCCTCCATTCTTTATTAGCATATTGCACTTCTTTCCTCATGTGCTTTTTTGAAAATACTAGTGCCACTAGTGTGCCATTTTTTTGTCTCTAAATTAGCAATTAATTAACACATATCCACAACAGACAAGACAAAGCAAATATATAGGCACCCAAAGGTTGGTGGACATTTTTTAAAATTTAAATTTACTATATTCAATGGTCTTCCTGTAAGGCAAGAGAGATTCACTCAGGATTCGAGGTTGAATTCAATACTTACAAGAGCAGAGAATCTAGAGGTCAAACCAAGGTCAAATCCACATAAGTTTTCACATGCGTTAGAAGGCTGCATGGTACAAAATCAAAACTTTCAGGAGCTGTTCTTTAATGTCCTGATGCATAGTCACACTTGAGAGCAACAGTCATGGAAGTGCATGATCAAGTTAAATAAAAAAAAAATCCAGAGGAGCAAAGACAAATGGGAACTCAGTAACACCATCTTGTGTTAAAAGTGGGACATTTTTGTTCACCTGAGGAGAAGCCTGCATGGGGGCAGTTAAAATGCCAGATATCCCCTCCTGAACACGTCTGGTGTTAACACCTGTAGGTCCAGGCACAGCAACAGCTCACACAAGCAACCGTGTGTGTGTTTACCTGTCCAGGGCATCCCTGCAACTTCTCATGGGTGCTGAGCACATGCATCTCCCCACACCTCATGCTGATGGATGGCTTTTTCCTTCTCCTCTTTGCTCCATGGCCCCAGGGAACAGGATGGTTTAAGCTATGGGTGCTGCTAGCCACAGACAGCACAACCTCTGACCTGGGCTACCCAGTGTGCTTTTACCTTTTGCCCTTGGAGTGGCTTGTCCTGCCACAAGGAGAGACGGAGAGACGTGCAGAGCCCGTTTGTTTACTCTCTGGCACCATGGAGACTGGAGGTGGCTTTTTAACCTCTTCTGAGGAGAAAAATGAGGGAGAATCAAGCAGAGAGGGTGCCTAGGAAATGATCTAGGAAATGAGCTGGCCTTTCAGTTGGGACCCACAATTACTCCTGTGGAAGGACTGAATCTGTATATTTGCCTGAGATGAAGGAAAAGACAACAATAGTGGCACTAGTTGTGACCAGTAGTTGGGAACAGAGGAAAAGGACATTTTACTTGCATCACTTTCCCATCAGGATGTTTCCTCACCCTACAACTTGCTATATTGAGACATTGGAGCAAGACGCCCCAAACCATTCCAGAAAGCAAGGCGTAGGTGACGTCTTTATTGTGGAAGGGCACAGAGATTTTTCCCTATCCATTCATTTTAAGGACTTGGTCTAGTGGTGGACTTGGTAGTGTTAGGTTAATGGTTGGACTCGATGATCTAAGAGGTCTTTTCCAATGGTTCCATGATCCTATGATTTTGCAGAGATTTCTCCCCCTCCTGGGACACCCTGGCCACCCATTGGGCAAGACAGGTTGCAGGAACAACTGCATGTGTTGCTCAGGCAGCACTTGTGGGAGGAGAGGGAAGGGAAGGGTAGAAGGCACCTTTCCCTTTTATAACCAGGACTGTGGGATTCTGGACACTTCCTCTAGGACAAATCACCAATGCACATTGCAGCACATAAAACTGCAGCACCCACCCCACTCCTGGGGCTTGGTGACTGCTGGCAAGGCAGCCAGAACAGCAAAACACAGGTGACTTCAGGAAGTTCTGGGGGCAGAACCAGTTCATAGGTTTGGGAGGCAATGGGCACACACACCTTCTCTGTAGCAGATTGCTGGGAGCTGGGCTGGTAATCAGACCCCAGCAGACCGAGAATGGTCACAGCAGTTTCATTGAAGTTGCTTCTCAGTATAGACCTTAGAGTATCCCAGACCTACCATGCTGAGACTTTGTCCATTTCACCAAAAATGAAGACTACCACGAATATTGGGACCACAGGACGCATGTATCACATGTGATGATGCATCCACTGTGCATTAAAATCTTAATTTTGCTGAATGCAGCAGATCTCCGAAAGGAGGGTCATATTTGTCAACTCCAGTGCATCAATCAAATGAGATAGTGGACTGGTCCTTCACAGGCTTACCCAAATTTACTCATCAACTGAGCTGCTGTGTTATTTTTAGTTTGATGCATTTGTATTCAAGAGCATCCTTCAATAAAAAAAATCAGGTCTAAAATTGGCTACAGTCTAATAGTAATCAAAAAAAACAAGCCTTGCAACTGAGAACACTGCAAACATTTTAGAAAATTAGCCCATGATTCTTTATTAATAAGTGACAGAAAGTAAAAATACATTCAAAAGTTTTTTCAAAATCAATTTCCAAAGCAAACACACCAAAAAAGAATCATGCCACTCTGAATGTTTTTTCTTAAACCATTAAAAGAACATTAGGTAAGCTAATGCAACAGCTGGCTGAACTACTGCTTCCATGGTATAATCCATAATGGTAAAAGCAGCTTTTTCAGGCATTTTAGTGCAATTTATGATGTTTACAGGTCTTTTTTCCTTTGCATTCTCCATAATTTAATATCAATTGATATCACTCTAGCTTATAAAATCCCCACTAAGTCAAGACAACTCTACTTAGCAGTAACTTCATTTCCTTTCAGGGCTAATATCAAAGTAGTTGCTTTGAATCCCAGAATGGTAAATATCTAATAGAAGCCTGAAGCTATTCTGGTGCTATACAAGTGATGATGTATAATTGAACATTAAGTAATCCAAGCGATAGAAGTCATAGGTCAGCTGTCTCTCCTCCTTAGACAATTCCTTTAAGTATTGCCTCACTACTTCTGCACTTGTTCTCTCGTCAGAGGAATGTCTGTCTTTGAATTTAGGAAACTTCAGATGGGCTGGAGCACCTACCAGCTGCAAAAAATAATTGGCATCTTCTTCCAGGGTTTCAAACTTTCCTATAAAATCATAGCTGATAAGGCAGGGATAGCAGAGCTTACTGACTTGCTCCCAGTGAATGTCCATTCCTACTGGTCGATGAGAATCTAACAAATACTGGATAAACTCCTTGAACTTAACTCCCGACCCTGTTTTCAATGCTTCTTCATCTGCATTATGTCTATACTTCTTAATTATTGCCTTCCCAAATACTGGATGGTAATAGCTGTTTGGATGTTCAAACTTATCCCTGAAGGCAGATACCAGTCTTTCCATAGGATCCCGTACAAATATAAACTTGGTGTACGTGTTCAAGCGTGTGTATATCCCTTTTAGGTCATAACTGTCCAGTTTCCTTAGATGCTTTCCATAGTGCACATCATCATGGGAGATGTTGTTTGCTGAAGCAGCGAGTCCACTGAGCACCATGAGGACCCTTTTCCAGTTGGAGCAGCCCGCTTTCGGCACTTCGCAGTACAGGACCTTGTGCCTGTCCTCCACGTAAATTCTTGACACCAGGTGGACCAGGTGGGTTTGCAGCTTCTTTCTGCTGTTGTATTTCTTGCAGAAGTCCTGCAGGAAGGCCCTGCGCTTTTCCTGGGTGCTGTCTATGTCCTGCCACTCGTCACCCTTGATGAGTGTCTTGTTTAATGGGTGCAGAGCAGGAGGTAAATACACCCCTCTGAACCAGCTGAGAGGGGACTCGCTCGTCTTCTGCTGCTCAGGCAGTCGGCTGCCCAAGGAGGCAGCTACCACACCGAAAGGGTCAGCCCTGCCCCGCCAGTGCCTGCTGCCAGAGACAGCCATCTCACGGCTGCTGAGGCCCCCAGGAGCGCTTCTCCTCCACGCTGCTTTCCTTGGCATCCCCGGAGGCTGGAGTGTGAAATCCTGCAAACATGGAAAGGTGCAGAGCTTAGAGTGCAGTGACAGTCCAGCCCAGCCCACTCGTGCTGCAGCAGCAGCAAGGATGGTGGGGTGTGCTCGTAACCAAGCCACATCTGGCTCTACAAAGTCGCTTTTGAACCACTTGATCAATACACCTAATTTAGGAACAAGCTGGGCTAATTACTGAAATACGTGTTTCTGAAGATTACCTGTTAGCACACAGTAGGTCTTCCTACAAAAATAAATAGCTCAAGTCACACCTCCTAGGAAATCAAAAATGGTTCACGCAGGGGGGCTGATAGTCCTGGTAGGGGTGGCCAGGTGCTTTTCTCTACTGAACACATTTTTACCTGTGACAGCACTGGCACTGGTGGAGTTGCACGCTCATTCTCTGGAGTGCACTGGCACAATCATAGTAACAGGTGTTGGATCTACTCCCACCACTGTGACTTGGAGCAGCCCTTGTCCCCCAGTGGTGGTAGGGGACAAACCCAGGGCTCCTAAACAGTTGACTTTAGTTGGTTTGAGCAGGGTGTAGTGACAGACAAAATTGTTCCTCCAAAAAGCTCCTACTCATGTCCACCTACAGAGAGATGGTGGAAGTGGATGCACTGGACTGAATGCATGCACGTACAGGTGTCTGTGACACAGATGCCTGCACCTGAGCTGCTTTCACAGCTGATAAGGAAAATTAGATGCCTTTGGAGCCTGTTCCATCTGACTTATTTAAACATCAACATCAATGACACCAACTAACTAAACATCAACTTGTGACCCTGCAAAGAATTTGAAAAGATGAGACTTTCCTCCCAAACATCTCTTTGTATGTCCCCAGCCACTGTGCAATCCATGAACTGCAGGAACAGCAAAACTTGCATCTGTGTTTTGACATCAAATTATTCAGGGTCTTGTATCATGCAAGCTGACTGAAGAGTTTCTTGCAGTTTGGGTATTTCTGCTTGCTTGTTCCTGAGTGGGTTCTCATGTGTCTGCTAAGGCTTGTAGTTTTTTTCTCCTGTTAGTAGGTGAGCCTGCTGCATTTGGGACACCTCCACAGCTGCTTATTTTCATTACATGTCTGGAGAGGGAAGATGCTGATCGACAGGTTTTTAAACATCTTGTTACAAGTGACAGACAGGCAAATGGTTAGATGGACAGACAAGCACAGACTGCCTGACTGCTTCCATAAGTCTAACTTTTTTGGAAATCTACATAAAAAGGTTTTTCTGCCATAAACTGATTAAGCATTTACTGGAAAGTTGATTTGTGGACTGGCAGATCATAAGTGTGGATTTGGGGGGATGGGAAAGTTCATAGGCCAAATCAAATAAAGCTGTTAAAAATTCAGAGGAATAATGTAAGAAATGGTAATGAATGGAACACATTGGTAATGAATTCCAGTTTGAAATAAAGCCTATGAAAAAACAAGCAGTTCCAAGAAAAGTTAGCATATGTTGCAGTGTAATAATTTCCCATAACAAAAACAGACCCAAGGGATCAGGCTTTTCTGTACTGCTGCAAGCCACTGACAAGCAGGTCTTTATTCCACCACACTGATTTTTGTGTTGGTGAAAACAAATGTAAGAAGAGAGTCATGCAGGACTTGTGTGTCTGTGAGAGAGAAGGCATGTTGGTGTTTTTGGAGATGCAAAAGGATACTTGAATTCATTTGATTTGATGTGGTCAAACTATATCTCTAATATAATTTAAAAAAAATATTTCTGTCTAATATTTTATTCTTTAAAACAAATGAAACACACATGTCTAGAGATTTGTCCCTTCTGCCCTAGGATGGAAATAATTCAGGAGCTAAGTCAGTGTGTAACAACAGAAAGCAGTGCTAGTAGTAAACCAGGGTATTACTACGAGCCTAATGGGAGTTTCAGTGTCACAGTGAATGGCAAAGTGCCATTCTCACAACTCCTACTGCAGAACCACAGACTCACAAATAATTTAAATGTTTTTACCTTAAAAGGGAAACCAGGAACTTAAAAAGGTGAAATGAAAAATATGGGATACTCAGAAGCCGACCACACAATACACGGCTCAACAGAAGCAGGAATAAAATTGTAACAATGCTAAAGTAACTAAAGATTGTAATTTCGTCAGCACGGCTCTGGGGAATTTGAAAATTTAGAAGCCAGTCTCCAGTGATACATGACTGTACTGGTGTTCCCCAATGCAGACAAAACTCAGGAGAGGGCTGTGCCTCATCATTTCCTAAGGTGGGTCACCTGAATTTAGCAGTTTATTTCTGTGCAAAGAAGCTTAAACCATCTGAATTTCAAACTAAAGTCACTATAATGAGCCCTACACTTCAGAGGAAAGTTCAGCCTTCTCAAGCCATCCTGAACTAGTGGAAGATGCCCTAATTCCACTAGAACAGGAGGGAAAAGGACAGACTGAAAGGTGTGCGTGGTCTTGATTTTGTTCCATTTCAAACAGTCTGCCTGGGATCCAGGACCAGCCTGAGGGGGTAACCCAAGATGGTACCAGAGGAGGATTGTATTTGAGTTGCAGAAACTGTTAATGCAGCTGTAGGAATCCCTACTGAAATATTTTTCGTGGAATTAAAGTCTTCAGAGAAGGATGGACAGAACTATTCAGAGAAATCTCAGTAACACCATAAAGGAAAAACAAATGCATAGTTGGAGTCAATTGAAAGGGGCTCCTCTCTAGTGAGATGAGGCAAAAGAAGTAAGAATCTATTAGGAAAAAAGGCCCAAACAGAAAGCAAAAGGAAAAAAACTCCCCAAACCAAAACCAAACCAAAAACCCTACAAGCCCACCCCTCCCTCCATAAACCAAACAAAAACCCCTAAACAAAACCCCAAAAACTCTAGGGGAAAAGCAATGATGCAGGAAGATCTGAGGACCAAGAAGTTATCTAAATATGTAAAAGATTGTAAGTTGCTTCCCTTTTCCACTTCCCCTTCTCTCTGAGACACTTGTCCCACTATTGGCTAATATAGGTTTTTATGGTCTCCATGGGGGATAGTGTCCTTGCAGTAAATGCTGGCTGTAACTGGTTCTGGCTAAGAATGGGAGTGGATAGGGATATTTTCCAAAGGCATAAATAGCTGGTGCATTGCCATGGAAGTTTTCTAACTTAAAAAAAATTGAATGCGTGAATGAATGAATGAGAAAGAGAAAAAGAAAGAGAGAGAGAGAGAAAGAGAGGAGGGAGTGAGAGAAAGAGAAAAAGAGAGAGAGAGAAAGAGAGAAGGAGGGAGTGAGAGAAAAAGAGAGAGAGAGAAAGAGAGAAAGAGAGGAAGAAAGAAAGAAAAAGAAAGAGAAAGAGAGAAAGAGGAAGAAAGAAAGAAAAAGAAAGAAAGAGAAAGAAAGAGATCAAACCTTTCTGTACACTTGCCTGAGTAACTAGGTTAGTATCTAATAAAGGTGAGATGAATAAAAAGATAAATCAAGCTTTATTTTTGATGAGAAATGTTTAACTAGAGAGTTTTCTTAGGAAACGAAGAGAAATTGTTTAATAGATAGTGCCATGTTCCTTAAGCAAAGCTGCCTGATATTCTGACATCTATCTGCATGAGAGAGCTGAAAGCCACACACTCTGAAAGGATTTAAATATTTTATGACACCAGTCTTACATAAAGTGAGGCTTCCTCTGGGTGCCAGTGATTTTTTGATGTCTATTTTATGACACTTTAAAGATCTGAATATCTCTATATCTTTTTTTTTTTTTTCACAGTGGGAACCAGTAAACAAAAAACTTGCAAAAGCAATAAACACATTTTGAAAACCCATGTCCATCATATCTACATTCCTAACATTCCTAATATTTCCATCCCACATGCTGCTGAGCATTGTTGTTTTGGAAAACACCTGAACATCCACCAACAACAGGCAGCATGCAGGTAATATCAGACACTAACTCTGGATCCAGATCTTCCCATTCAAACAGCCCTTACCAAAGTCTTTGAGCCAAGTGTCCAAGGACAGAAATGTCCATTTATGGCTTTCCAAAGAGCTGCTAAGTTTGGGAACCAGCTGCCTGACATGGGAGATGAACTCCATGGTTACCTTGGAAAGATGCAAGGCTGTCCTTGAGACATGCTGACAACCTGTGCAGCAGGTTGTGTACATTTAATCTGAGAATTAAAATCCAGTGAAGTGTTGCACCTTTGCCAGTAATTGTGCAGAGATCCCTGTCCTCCGTTTGCATGAACACATTTCAAAGGAAGTTAAGAATTGGCCATGAGCCCAATTTAGAAGAGTATGCATATTGCCTCTGCTTCAGTTTAGATAGGCTGGAACTGAAGACAGACTTAAAAATTAGTTTAAATTCGAGGAAAAAATGGAATTTAATAGAATAGTTGTGTGGTGTTTGGCTACTGGCAGGCAACTCAGTGAAGCTGTTGAAACAAAAGACATTTTAGAGTCATTAATGAGTTCATGGATTTTTTTTTTTTTCATTTTTATTGCTGAAGGTTCCCTGCTCCTCCCCATCCACAAAAGGATTTCTCCTCACTGTAAAAATAAGTAGCCAATACCTTCTTTTATACACAGACATTGAAGCTGTCTTTTCCTTTAATACCTTCACAAGCCACTGGGGTAGAAGAGATTGACTACTGCCAAGAATGGTTAAGACTCCTCCAATTATGCTTTGTGGTGATTTTACGATGCATGGGTGGGATCTCATCTAGGCAGTTTGCAATTAGAGCAACTCACCATGCACAAAGATAATGATGTATTGGAAAGGCTGATATTCCTGGGCTGATTTACAAAGATTTAATGGCTTGCAGTGCAGACAGTGCTGTGTTTCCTAAATGCCTTAGTGCTGGATATTCAATTTTACTAACAAGAATAATAAAATTAAATAAGCCCAACAGAAAATGTAGCACAAAGAACAGTAAAGGAAAGAAATATTCTGTTTTCTTGTGCTTTTCTCTGCTGCCAACTTACCTGTTTACCTAGGATGTCTCTGTAGAAAACTGACAAAGAGTCATTTGAGACAAGGTTCATTTTCCAGTTCACACTCTGACTCTGTAATGATCAGGCAGCACATGGAGATGAGTCTCTTAATTTAGGTCTTTAGCTGAAGGCAGCCTGGATACTGGAGGACTATAAAACAAACATCCTCTTACTTTGATGGTAGGTATCTGTGAGTCTTAGAAAACTTTTTCACATAATGGTTGGATGGGGCTCTGAGCAACCTGATCTAGTTCAAAATGTCCCTGCTCATTGCAGGGGGATTGGACTAAGTGACCTTTGAAAGGCCCCTTCCAACTCAAACTGTTCAATGATTCTGTGATAATTGGTCACACTTAGAAGAATCTCTTCATCAGAGGACCATGATTGTGGCAGATAGCTCAGACTTGGTATGCAGTTTAAATATGAGGAAAAGTTTGCATGATTCCTATTTTCAGCAGGCCAGTGAAGCCTGGATCTGTTACTACCTCACTTTTGCTATACAAACACGTAGAGCTGTACTTGTATGTGCAAGTTTTCTTAAGCCTGCCAAAAGGAGAGATTATCCTAACTTCTTTTGTGCTAGAAGACTATTTGGAAAACATAATTCAGAATGGCCAGACTCCTCTACTACTGAGCTAACATGTAAATATGCTCAGAACTCTCTCATATCATAGCAGCTGTTTAGTGTAATGTTAGTGAGCTAAACAAACTCCCACAGGATCTCCCAATGGAGAGACTATCCAGGCTGGCCACAAGTGACAGAAAATACTTGCTGATGAGGTGCTTCACCTTCTGTGCAGAGAAGATAAACCTCTTGATTCATCACTTGTGCTTGAAACAGCTACTCCAAAGATAATAGGCACCACTAACCCCTGACCTCCCAGTGGAGTCATGAATTTTTGGCTTATCTAATTTATTCACGGCATATCACTGATGCTAGATTCCACAAAAGCCAGAGGCAAGACCTTACTGTCACAGACACCACATTTTCCTATGAGATATGTATCCCTAAAACACATGTACTTGTTCCAAGCATCTCTAAGATTACTAAACAAGTTGAGGGGAAAAAAAAAGAAGAAAGAAAAAGAAGAGTATACAAGATACTCAGAACTTCCTGCAGAGGCTAAGAGGCAGACTTCATAGTTTGTAGCTGAATTACAATTAGGTTCAAAGGAGATCCTTGTGAACTCTGAGCCAGACACAATATAGAATAACTGATCATAGTAAGAAAAAAAAATACTGCAGGTAAATTTTGATTAACAGATACCAGTAATTTTAAACACTGCTTTTCAAAACACAGCTTTGTGAATGACTATTGCCCCTAAAATCTGTTAGCAGAAACTCCAGCATCTCATTGCACGGTGACTTGGAGTTATGGCAAGAATAGAGATCAGGATCGTGAAGAAGGAAAGAGCAGAGGGAAAGAGAGTTGTTTTTTCTTTTTCTATGGTGTGGCCAAGCGTCAGTGATTGGTGTGGAGAAATTTGAATGGAGAGCCCCAATCCAGAGATGGTTTTGGAGGAGAACAACCCAGGCCCACAGACACTGGGGAAAGTGAAGAGGCTCACTGGGGTAAGACAAACAGTAATATTATCACTAGTATAGTAATGTACCATCCCTGCTTCATAGGGGGACAGGAAAAATCCATTTGTCTTTGGCTGAGACCTCATAGATACCTGACTCCTGGCTTTGCACCAGGCTCCCCTCCTCTCCCTGCCCTGTCTTCATCTACAGAAAGCACAAAGCCATGCTAATGAGGCAAGACAGTCTGCACGAGCCACTTCCACGAGCTGATTCACATGGTCAGCAACTTGGATTAAGGAAATTAAGCTCTAATTTACTTGCCAATTCTTGTTCAAATCTGGAATTAACTCTCTCCTGTTTCCACCTTCACAGTCAAAGCATTTGGTTTCTCCAAAGCATGCTTTGAATGGGAGGGATAAAAAAGATCAAGGCATAATTAATAGAAAAAGTAAAAATAAAGATGCTGTTATTATCAGAAATTAACTAGGTTTGCATGACAGATTAAAGATTCATCAATACAACTGCGACCCAGTATAGCAAATAAAAAAAAGCACTCCGCTCCCTTATTACTAATAAATAAATAAATAATAATCAAGGTCAATTGATAGCAATAATAAATTGGCTTCAGGATGGTGCAATGCTGCTTGTCTTGCCTTCTGATAACAGTTTTATGGTGCACAGTAACTTACAGACTAGAAAATAAGCACAGGGCCACTGCAGCCCAGACAGCTTGTGTTTGGGCAGAGTCTGCAGCCAGTTTGCATGGAGTGCATGTCTAGATGTGCAGCTACGATGCACTGTTAATTAAAGGCAATTTTCAGGTCATGGACCTCTTAACACTTGGCCATATTTAGCCCAACCCCCTTCCTATGCAGCAGCACTTGTTTTGGGTACAGGTAAACCGGTGTGTTCAAACTGTTTAATTCTGAGCTTAGTCCTCTGTATTAGTAAAACCCAAGTTATTTGACAGTGGCCAGAAATCTTCACCAACACTCACATTTCTATACAGAACAATCTCACATCAAGCAACTTAACCAACCTTAAATTCAAAATGGACTCAAACTAAGCATACAATACTCATTTTATGAAGCATAGGACTAGTAGGTTTACCTTACGTATACAGAGAGCTTAAATCTGAAGGTGAGAGTTTCAGGTAATCTCTGTATATTACATATTGATCTCTTATTTTAATTCATTAAGTAATGCTAATGTGCCTACTTTTCATAACTTAAAACACAGAAGAAAACCAAATGACCTGAAAATTTCCTGCTGTTGACAAATGCAATTCCCAAAAGTGCTATTTTCAAGTGCATTTGAAATACGTATTTGAAAACAAATAACGCCTCTTGCATGTTCACAACTCAAGCCAGGAATTTTTGAGCACATTTCGTATTTCAGACAACATCTATTTTCCTCTCTAAAGAAAAGGGACACCAGCATTTTTTATCCAAAGGTATTAGGGACCATGTCTCAGCCCTCGCTGACCAACATGAGCCTGCGCAGGAGAGACCCTGTCCCCATTTCCCTGTCTTCATGAGTGGACGTGTTTTGCAGGAAGGGGACCAAACTGCTGGGCATTAATCCTGGAGGTTAACCCTGCATGCTTGGACTGAAACTCTGGCTCCCCTTTTCCAGCAAGTGCTTTGAGAATAGAGGCCTGAAATCTAATGCTGTGCTTCTGCACACAAAGCAGAATTTCTCACATTAGTGGCTGTGGTAAGGTTCATGTTTTTTTCTTTCTGGTAAACAGAATCCATCTCTATCTTGTTTGCAGGTAAACACACTTATCTTCCAGAATAAACAAGACATTTTGCTCTTTTAGAAATAATAAGGAAAGTTTCAAATGAAAGTAAGTCCAGATGAAGAATATTAATGTATATTCAGGCATGAAGAATTCAATTTCTCCCAAATTGCTTTGGAAGAGACACTGAGATCTCTAGAGGTCTCAAAGCATTTTCCCTTCAATCACAATTAGCATTTAATTCAAATTAGATGACTTTATTGGTAAATAAAAAAGAAATAGAATATAGATGTACTGTAGGTTGGCATATATTTCAAATATGTTTGCCTACATTTGTACACTTTAGAACAAATTCTTGTGTTCATTTCTAGACAGAAATATTAATACTTGAGAATTGATTGCATTCATAAATTACTGTGAAAAGAGAAATAGTCTGTGAATTGACAAAGGGCATTATCCACTGTACACTCCATCCTCACACTGACCGACCCTATTTCACTGAAGGGGGCTAAGTCATGTCTACCACAGGTAAAAGAAAATACACTAGTTTATTCTGTAGCAGGTTTTTGTGTGGATATCCACCAGTATGCATTAATCTGCAAGCAGTGCCACAGCTGATCAGTGTGCCACCCAAACACTAACTACTTCAGGCACCATCCCTCCTTGAAGCACAGGGATAAGAGCAGCACTGTGTTTAAGGGTAGGTGCACCTACCAGAGCCACACTGTTTGGTTTTATGCAAGTCCCTTGACCTTCACACTTCATTTTTCCATGTCTGTAAACCAAGGAAAGATAATAATTGCCTAGCTCATGTGAATATTATGATTCCTATTTTCTGATTAACAGTGGTAGAAAAACCTTGCCATTTTACAGAGCGAGAAAGGACACAGAAATCTGATAAGTGGGACTGCAATCCAACTTCCCAGTCCTTGCTGCCCTTCATTGCTCAAACCTCACACCATTTCTTTCAATACTTCTGTTGAGCATTCAACCTGTAGTATATTCTAATGCTTGGGGGTTTTTTTCACAAAAAGAATAATTCTTCATAAAAATTTAAGATATTTTTATCTGCAGACACTGCACTTATGTTCCTGTCTATACAGCCTGAGAAACAATTTCCTCCAGAAGGGACTGAAAAGGTTCTCATATAAAAGTGTCTGCTGTACTTATTTGAATAATAGTTCCTCCTGCATTTTTTTCTGAGACTCACCATCTTGGTATTATATATTATGCACCAATCAGTGAAGGACTGTTACCTTATCTGAACTTGAAGGGGGCAGAGAATTTTATCAGAAACAGCCCTTATCAGCTTGGAAGAAGGAAAATGTTGTGTGTAGGGAGAAACCGAACATTTTTTCCCAACTGATTTTTATCCGATAATGTATCAGATAAAAAATTAAAAATTAATTTTAAAAAATGCAGCTTCTGCTTACTGATAAACAAAATGAGCAGAGGGATCAGGAAGGATCTCATATTCAACCAGACAGGGCTCAGACCTGTCTACCTCAAACAAGTGAACAAGTGAGAACCTACAAGACACGACTAGGTGACCCACCCAGTGGATCAGGGAAAAGAGGAGTGGCTGGAAAGCTGTCCAGTGAAAAAGGACCCGGGGGTGCTGGTTAACAGCATCTGGGTTTGAGCCAGTGTGTGCCCAGGTGGCCAAGAAGGGCAACGAAATCGTGGTTTGTACCAAAAATCAAACAACAGCCTAGTTTTACATCCTGTGACAGCTTCCTGAGGGTACACTCCATCCCATCATCCTGGTATGTAATGAAGAAGTTAAACAGTATTTATTCAGCTGTGACCCCTGGGTACTCCACTGGTGACTGTCCTCCAGCTAGATCTCATGCTTCATGGATTTGTGAAGGGGAAATTGTGCCTGACCAGTCTGATAGCCCTGTACAGGGAGATGACTGGATCAGTGGTAAGGGGAGACTACTGCATCTTGTTTATCTCAAATTTACTAAGGCTTTTGGCACTGTCTCCCATAACACCCTCATGAAGTACAGGTTAGGTAAGTGCTCAGTGAGTTGGACTGAAAACTGGGTGAACTGCTTAGGCTCAAACTGTTGTGCACAAAATGCAGCTGGAGCCCAGCCACTACTGCCCCAAGGTCGATGGTGGGTCCAGAAGTGTCCCATATCTTTATTGCTGACCTGGATGATGAGACAGAACATACCCTCACCAAGTCTGCAGGCAATACAAAACTGGGAGGAGTGGCTGATACACCAAAGAGTTGTGCTGCCATTCACAAGGACCTCCCCAGACTTGAGAAATGGCTAAACAGGAACTTCATGAGATCTGACAAAATGGAATGTGAAGTCCTGCAGCTGGGGAAGAACAACCCCAGGAACCAGTACATGCTGGGGGCTGGACAGTGGGAAAGCAGCTTTGTAGGAATGGACCTGAGGGCGCTGGAGAAGAAGCTGACTGTGAGCCGGCAACGTGCTCTCATGGCAAGAAAGGCCAACAGCCTCCTGGGCTGCATTAGGCAGAGCAATTCCAGCAGATCAGGAGAGGTGATCCTTCACATTTGCTCAGCCCTGGTGAGACAGAGACACACTGGGAATGCTGTGTCCAGTTCTGGACTTCCCAGTGCAGGAGACATGGACATACTGGAATGTGTCCAGCATATAAATGGACATGGAGGTAGACATGCTGGAGTGAGTTCAGTGAAGGGGCAGCAAGGTGTTTAAACATTAGGAGCATGTGACATACAAGCAGTGGCCAAGAGAGCTGGTGCTGTTTAGCTTGGAGAAGGCTTGGAGAGATCTTATCAATGTATGTAACCTGGGAGGGAGGAGGTGGGGGGAGTAAAAAAGGTGGTGCCAGTCTCCTCTCAGAGGTGTCCAGTGACAGGACAAGAGGCAGTGGGCACTAAGTGAAACACAAGGAATTCCATATAAACATAGCAAAATACATTTCTACTGCGTGAATATCAAGCACAGGCACCCAGGAATATCCAGGAATAGAGGAATCACTATTCTTGGAGGTACTCGAAATCCAGCCAGATATGATCCTGGGCAACCTGCTCTATGAGTAAAGGGGTTAGATGAGATGACCTCCAGAGATGCCTTCCAACCTCAACCATTATTATGTGATTCTATAAAACACATGAGGGTGAAACAGTAGTTTGGTTTGTTTAGTGGGCTAAATGCATTAGCTCTCTCATAGATTTCCTAACTCTTAATTTTGAGGGAATGAAGTATATAACACCGAGGAATATGACCCCAAACTGGGAAAACAGAAGCAGGGGACGTACCTATCAGATACCCTCAAAGTGGCAAGGCTTGGAAGCTGGCATAAATGGACTGAAGTTTTTTTAGCTAGGTCATTTGAGACGATGAAGGGGATAGGGGAGAGAACTGGAGTAAACTACAGCAGTGCACAAGGGCAACCAAGGAGTTTGGTCTGAACTGTGAAGTTTTCACTCACATTAGTAGAGATTTATTACACCATGTGCCTGAAGCAACCTTCAGGTCATAAGGTATTCCTCATCGTGGTCTGAACAACAAACTTATATTGTCATGTAACAGAGGGTTGAGCTGTCTTCGACTTCTTTTCTTTGGCACAAGGTGTGCACATACTGACAGTATGTCAGAGCTACAGTTATCCATGGTCCAAGCCCACCTCTAGCAAGTGCATTGCCTCATCACTATATTTTCTGTGTTCCTGCTTCCCCAACCCCATGTGCAGAAAGGGAAATGCTCCCTGACAGAGATCTTAAAAGACTGAGGGATGGATGTGCCACTTCAAGAGAGTCTGCCTTGACGAAAAGCTGCTCAGTTGTCCCCAGAACAGGGGGACAGATATTGTAGAGCACTCTTACCAGTCTCCCAGCCTGACCTGCAGCTTCACTGCAGAAGGGACAGGCTCAAGTCTGAGCCCAAACACAGCTGGGATTTTAACCCAAAAGTCTGACTGTGCAAGCAACTTCAACTTCCAAATGCAATTACACCTATTCTTGTCAGTCCCTCAGAGATTCAGAGGCACTGGACAAAACTATATGGAGGAGTGTACAGTAAGACCACAACATAGACAAATTTGAGTGATAAGGATGAAACATAAAGGATTTCCCCAGACACATTTTGATTGGTGGTCTGTAATGTGTTGTTTTGCTAAGACTGTTACACAGAAACACAAGGTTTCTTCTTGTTTCCTTGCATTTTCCTCAGCAGTGGTCAACGTGCTCAGTAAACAGGCTGTACATTGGTGCCAGGATTTACCCTTGAAGTTGCAAACATAGTTAAAAACAGGTATTGAAAAGCAGAGTGTGTGCTGTTCCTGGTTGACTGCTGGTGGTAGATGACCACTGCTGTTAAATGAACATACATATTTATATACATAAATGACAAAAAAGGTGTTTGAGGAAAACCAGCCAATGTCTTATGGTCAAAGGGAAAAAAGCTAGTGAAGATGATAACCGTAGTGAAAGGTTTCTGGAAGCAGATACTACCTTAGTGTTTTATCTGTGTCATATTTCACTAAACTTTGCTTAGGCTTTAGAAGAGCGAAGAACCACACAGAAACCACAGTGGTCTTCAAGATTGGAGAGGTCCCAGATGCACACGGACAGTCAGGGGTTTACCCAGCAGGAGATCACTGGCACAGCAGCTTCATCATTTCTCCATCCCCTCTCTGTTTCACTCACGTCTCAACAAGGTATTTCCTGCTATTTGCCCCTTTGCACTCCTGCTCCTGTCAAGTGGTAACATCATCCATCTTCTGCAGAGAACTTCTCCCTCACTTAAATTTCTGGCAGCCAGTTTAACTCCCCATTGCTGAACTGACTTAAAGGGAACTAAGGGATCTTACCGTGCATATAAAATTTTAAGTTCAGTATTGAATAAAAAGAATCCTTCCATGACAGATATTCCGTCAGGATCAACCCCAGTACAAATTATTTTGTTGAAGCAATAGAAGTACAATTCAAATATGAAGTGCCTCTGTAATTGTGCCCTAAATGGCAGTCTTGAAAATGAAATTGATTTCTGTTGTGAAACACTCTTCCAGTTCTTGGAAGTCCAAAGGAAATCTATATGGAATGGAACATCACCAGCTTGAGTAGTATCCATTTAAATGGGAATGTGTACTATTTGTCTCCAAATCAACCTTTTACAGCTTTATTTATATATACCCTCAGCATATCAAGAGAGTGCAATATTCCTACAAAATTAGGTGTTTTTAAGTTAACTGCAGAGAGACAGAGCAGGTGAGCTATTCAGTGAAGGCAAGACAGTGGCATGCAGGAAAAGACCAAGAGTGGACACACAAAATACAGCCTATGATCCACCGGTCAAAAATGTGGCAAATGTGTTTGTTTATCACAATACATCCTTCCTCAGAAAAGGGTAATGGCATCCACAGAGCTGATTTTGTCACACAGAAAATGTGCAGAATTAGGCCTCCAATCAACCATTCACACGCTGCCCGTGTTGCCTCAAGTTGTGGTTTAAAAATACAAGTGCCCCCCCTTCTGGCCAACAAGGACTCCCAAAAGTGGATTTGCAAGACATTTCAGGCTAAATTTAAAATGCAGTTTTGGTTATAAAAGTTAGTTAGACTTGTTCTAGGATATAAACTCTAAGTCAAAGCAGAAAACTTCCATTAAATTCCAAAATATTTCTATAGTTATTTAAAAAAGTGAAAGATTTCCTTTGGTTATGCAGTGCCATATTCTGGAGAATGCTAAATATCTATCTATCAGTTTCTCAATGTTCTCAATGAGAATGTTGTAACAACTCTAAATATTCCATTGCGTTACAGGACCAGGCTTCCCATAAGCGTTCAGGCATGCAAGGGTTTACTTGGTGAGGAGCGGTGCCAGCTCAGGCCACTGAAAGTGACCCACTGACATCTGTGCCGTGCTCAGCCGTGGCAGGGGAATTGCTGTTAGACCCAGACCAGGCTGCTTTAGGTGCTCAGCCCCTGTCAGGTTAGTCCTTCACCTTGGTGATCAGTTCGCAGGTAACAGTGATGTAATCACGCCAATGCCTCGATACATAGCTTAGAAGGAAGATGGCTTAAGGGAGGGTAAATTGCTGGACTGCAGGTATTTTAGTGACTGCTTTTTAAGCGGCATTTCAAAATAAATCCCACAAACAATCCAGATGCCCATTTATATGCTGTCTGGATAACAGTATTCAGCAAGAGGGCAAGAAGCCAAAGAAGGACAAGCAAGCACACTGCTTCTGTGGAGTTGGGCCTTTTCAATCCACAAGGGCATGTAATTGAGGAAAGTAAACTCTGGGTTTCCTGCTCTCTTCCAGGTTAGAAATTTTTTTGGTTTAGTTTCTATATGCTTTTTCTGATGCTGAAATGACAAATTACAATATACAAAGGTTTTTCTCCTAAGTAGTTGCTCTTGATAGAGTAATAAAGACAAGACGGAAAACGCCTCTGCAAGCAATGTCACAGTTTAGTGCAGCCTCAATGAAAATTCATAGCAGAAATAACCTAAGAAACAGTGAAATACACTGTTTACACATGCTGTTCAGGTGTTTGTATCAATATCTTTCTGCCTTTTAAAATTAATACTAGCAAACAGAAGAAAAAAAAATAATGTGCCACAAAATTTGATACCAATGAACAAATTACCTCTGAGCTTTGTCCTCAGCACTAACACGTTGGGAAGCAGATGAACTAAATTGCTTAAATGGCAAATCTCAGTGCTAGATCAAAATGATGACTACTTTTGTGAATTCAACACATCTGCAGAGTCAGCCAGTTGTCTGACACGTGCTCCTTAGCACAACTGTTTCGTTAATATTAGCGTGTCCTCTGAAGTTCTCCCTTTTACTTGCCACAACTTTTCTGCATGAAAAATTAAGTTAACAGAAAGTATGAAAGTTTCAAAATACCTGATTAATTGTCTCTTGTTGCAGCTTTTTTCCAGACTCTGAAAGGGAAAGAAAATAATTGGTTTGTACGTATTTTAATGAATATGACAGTGCACATGCAGAGCAACAAACAACAAATTGGAAAAAAAATAATCTAAACCTATAATTAAGAAACAGAATTTAACATGTAGAAATTACTTGATAGTTTGAAAAGGAAATACATCTAAAATAAAAGAAACACAAGCCTCTCTTATAAAAGAAGATGTGATAGAAAGAAGATTGAGGTAGGCAGCTAATCTTGCTAACCTGGAACCCCACAAGAATTACAACATTCAAAGGGGAGAAAACAAATTTCTAACATGTAGTATGAAGCCCTTAATGTTGCGAGATGTACTACGTGACCAAGAGACTGGTATAATCCAGCTCAGGATTTGACCACTGGAGGAGAAAAGCAACTTGTGCCACTACCTTAAATAAAATTACATGCCTGTGTCAAGACTGAGGCTCGGCACCAGATGGCCCAAGGGAGAAATTCTATCCTGAGAGTATCCACAAAGTGGCAAGTTGAATTATGGTCTTGTTTCCTTATTCTGGCCTTCTTCTGCAGCGTCCTTCAGTGTGCACCTGGAGATAAAATCAAAACCTAGACCAAACACTGCTTTTCTACACTGTCTGGGACTCTAAGAGCCAGGACATCTCACACCTGTTCTTGCCTTTTCGACCAAAAGGGACAGTAATTTGCCTCATTCACTGCTCCCATGCACTGGCTGTCAAAAGGGCAGCTGGTATCAGTTTGCTACTGAGACCATCCACACATATTGGGGAAAGTCAGGAATTTCACACTTGCCTATCCAGCTAGGCTACGTGCACCCCGAGGGTTTTTAAAAATAATAATGATGGGACAGGACTTACAACCTGTCAATATCGCTATTAACTGTCAGGGGAGCCTGCCTAGCTCGGGTGGCTGCCACCTCCAGCCCTGGAAATGATACTCCATTTCAACAAAACTTTTCCATATTGATATGTGTGACACAAACAGAATTTTTAGAAGGAGGTGAAAATATTTAAAGTGTTAAAATACAGTAAAAAGACTCTACTTAAAGGAAAATGATCCTCCCTACCCATCCCTGAGACTACTCCTCTTTTCAATGAAAGCATAATAGATTATTCAGATGAAGATAATTACTTTGGGCTATATTATAAGATTGTCTCTTATGATAATTACTTCCTGCATGCTTGTGTTGTGTTTTTATTTGCTAAATATAAAAATTATGCTTTTAAAAAACTCCACAGAACTATCATTCAGGGGAGACTTCTTAAAATGTATTCCCTTGCTCACTGAGTTCATCTTTAGGAGAAATAAGATTTATTCTTGTAACAAATATTTTAGCCAAATAGATTGTTGGTAATAGAAGATTAAAGGAGTATGTGTTTTTAGCATTTTCTAACGATATACAAGTTGCTAAGAAAGCAGAGTGTTTGAAATCTCTGGTTAGATCAACACTATTTTGCTCAAAGGTTTGTGGACTTTGAATACTGATGCTTTCCTGTTTCCCAGTACATTTGTTTTTAGGCTATTTTGATTCACTTTAAAGGAATTTTAATAACTTTCTGTTGACAGCATGGACAGCTGGTCTTGAGAATTAGTGAAAATTCACTTGCTGACTGAGGAAGGAAGTGACATCAATGAGTTTCTAAAGTCAGCCCTGAGGGAAAAGTGTGCTCTGCCAGAGTAGCCTTTCATGCCATTGTATTTCCAGTGATGCCTCAAGATGCAAATTGCATTATCAATCAAACTTGTGGTTTCTACCTCAGACAAATATAAAGAAAAGAACAGAAAAACTGGGAAAGACCTGTGCAGCCATTCCTGACACTGCTAAGAAAAAGGTGAAGAAGAATTTATGGTAGTTCTTTCCTTGTTCTCTCTTCTTTCTTTTAAAGTGATTTAAGTGCACAGTATCAAGGAAAGGCAGTTGCAGAAGTGGCTGTATGATACGACAGCAATGATGACATGGGTTAAACAGGACAGAGACTGACTAGGCTGTTAGGGATAGAAGAGAGATCAAATTCAAGGTCACCACTAAATTGAATACTGAGTTCTCCATTTATTCGCTAGATGATCCTTGTCCTCATCACAGAACAACTATGTGCATTTGGCATAGCCAGCACTCGTGCTCAGCAGGGACCAAGGTCTGTAATAGCAGGCACATTGCAAATCAGGGTGGAAATATATTGCATGGGGGAGTCTGCAAAGTCCTGGTGTGTGTTGTACAATCGTTTAAAAGAAATGTCACAAAAAGCAGTGAAAAAACATGAACGAGCATGACCTGCAACACTGAGAGGGGGGTCATTTTCCAGCCAATAGCTAACAGTAGGGCAGGACAAGGCCATTGAAAGTGAATTTTTTTTTATCCTGTTTTGGTTTTTTTTTTGTTTGCCCTTTTTTTTTAAATCCCCAGTTTCTCTTATAATGACGAGTCTCTAATCTGTGTTTTACTTTTGTCACTCAGTTTCAAGGAGGATGTTTCTGTGTCAGTGCCTTGTGATCATTTGTGGTGACTATCAACATTCACCAGCTGGATTCAAGAAATGCCACTGGAGAGAGTGCTCCTAATTGGAAGGACATGAGGCAATGGGACACTGACAAAACTAGAACTGTCAGAACAGTCAGGCAGACCTATGGGCAACACCTGTGTCAGTCTCATGAAATGCAGGTAATACTTGACATTTGCAAGAAGTTTCATTTCTGGTAAACCTACATATGTTAAATTTAAAATTTTTGACAGTTTTTCCTGAGCCACTGCAATGAGGTAGCAGCTTATGCAATAACATCAAACTAACTGGGGAATTTACTGCCATCTGCAAACTTACATGGAAGCAGCCCAGTAGGCAGCCAGTGCAGTCCCAGAGCATACCTTCCACAACCCAGACTGCTTGTGCGCAGCTTGCTCTTCTCCTATATTTCTTCTGAAACTTCATTTGTCTACCTGTCGTCTTGCAAACTGTTCCTAAATGGGATCAATAGTGACACCTGAGCAGCCTTAAAATCACAAGCAAATCCAAAGGCCGCAATCATAGACAATTAACTGATACTTTGTCATTCAAAAGTTGTCTTTACCAGTACAAACTATGGTTCTTGTTTGCTGACACTGTGCTTTCCTGCCGTGCTAACTGAGGCTAAACTGCTGCAAGTGGATTCCAGTGATGTTTTTGCATCAGGACTGGAGAAACATACCTCTCCCAATTAATTTTTAGTGATTTTCTTTTTTCTCTCTAGTTGCAAAAAGTGCAATGGGTAGTTGACTGGTTGAGATAAATGGCCTTCTTGGGTTGACCGCAAGCTATATCACTTTGGAAAAAAAAAAATTACAACAAACATTGTTTAAAAGATTTCTCTGTATTTTCATACACTAATTAGTACACTAATTCCTGTTTCCAGGGCAAGTTGGTTTTTTCAATTTTTTTTTTTTTTTGGTTGCTTGTCCATGATTAAAAGATTACCTTACTGAGAGGAATAATGTGTGTTTTCTAATGTAACTGACAGCTGCAAGACACGAGTGTGTGCCATAATTGCTGCTGTCACGAGGAATGGCAACCCTGACTCCTCAGCCTTATGCACACAGCCTACACAGAGAACAACACGTAATTATGCACTCTATCCCCTGCTTACCTCCATACAAAGGAATGTGATATTTGTGCAGGTTTACAGATTAATCTGCTGTAATTCCCTTTAATGTTAAACTACTTCCAGCTCAAATATAATTACGATCACCAGGTACAAAAGATTCAGATTGGAAATATGAGTACACTCCAACAGAACAAATAACAGCTTGATGCTGTTTTTTATGTTCAAATAGTTGGATACATTAAGGATTTTGACAGCATGTTTGTTTCCTAAGTATGTAGATGAAAAAAACAAAGGTTTCATTTCAAAAGGCAAGACATTACTACTGTGTTTAATTAGAGAGAAAAATCCCTTAAGTATACAGATCTGCCAATTTATGTGACGTGACTGCTATAAGACCTAGCAACAAAGGATTTTTTTTCCTTCCAAAAATCAAATCCAAATTTATATATACTTCAAGCAGCCATCATCAGTGTCAAAATAAAAGCTTTGGAATAAAAAGTTTGCTTCCTTAAGTCTTCAGATAACTCCACTAATATTCGTGACATGGTAGCAAGGCAGGGTATGAACAGAAATTCTGGGTCTGTCTTTCTGTTCCCAGGTATCTGAGGGTTTCCAAACAGACTGAGAATAGTGTGGAGATCTCAGGGGGTAAAGGGGACTCTCAGCCTTGCTCTGAAACAGCCATATTCACTTAACTTCAAGTGGGAATGGTACTTCTAAAAAATCCATTGTGAGGAGGGAATTTGATGCTCTAATACAAATTTAGTTTTGTTTTTCCAGTTTGTGACAGAAACATTAACAGCTTCATCTTTTACTTTATGTTTCTAAACTTAAACACATATGCAACCTATTCAGTTGTGATCCACTCCACTTTGATTACTGGTGTCCTGATCTACCAGCACAGATTCTCAGAAGTATAAGTAAATCAAAGCTCTCATTTTTGATAAACTTCTGCAGCAATTTCCCATGGCACCAGAGCCTGAGGAAGAAACACTCGGATTTGTTTTTCAGGCTTATAACAGACAAGGTGTGACACTAACAGATTATCTTCTGTGAAAGCCTGTAACTTGGCACACAAAGATTAAAATATTTAGGGCAGAACCATACATTTCCTATAAATTATCATCAGAATTTCTGAAGTCTGTAAGCAACACAGCTCTTGCAGATCTGCACAGCATTTCCTCCTCCTTCTAACAAGGAATTCAATAAACCAAAAGTGCTCATTTATAGCATTGCCTTCAAAACCCAGTTTATCTTATTGTTGCACCTCTGTGATAATTATGCAACTGAATATGATTACAGTGGCCTAAAATATATTAATCACATCTTCATGGTATTGCATAATCCTTCTCAGTTGTCACAATGCCAACTCATAAGTTGCCCTGGCAGAAGGAAACATAAAGAGAAATCCAAGTTGATACTGATTGAAGCAAATGAAGGAAAGTTGGCCATCTCAAAACACTGAAACTCTCACAGCATTCCAAAGTCTCCCTAGCTAATTTTTTGTGATTACTTTTGATATGAAAACAGACCTTTAATTGTCAGTCTCTAATAAGGATGCAGAACTGTTCCCTGGGAGGTTCAAAGGACCCTGGGAAACGAAACATTTACGAAAGCTTGAGTAGCCAAATGTCTTGTGCTGATTAACATAGACCATTCAGTTTCCACCTAACAAAGTCATAACAAGAAGGAACCCCAGAGGAAAAAAAAAAATTGGACCGACAAAGGAACATTAGTCTTAATAAGACTGAGGGCTCTCATTCATTAATTCTGATGAGCGTAAAAAGGAGGTATAACTCAAATCCATTCCTGGACCAAATCCTGCATGGACTAACATTGTGTAACTGTACTTAGAGCGAGATGTTACAATGTAAGTTAATTAAAAATTTGAAGTTTTACCTGCTCTCTGCCTCATCAGCAGTGATAAATATTTTCAAATGAGACAGAATTGGTCATGGGAATTAGTAAGTAGCCTTGTTTGCCAGTTTTCTTCTAGAAGGCTGTGCTTTCCATAACTGGGAAAAGGGAAAGCAAAAGTTTGTCATATTTTTCCTTTAAGGATGGAAGATTTGAGATAATGGAAACATGCCAGAGAATGTATTTGGTTGTAACATCAACACAATATGGTATCACAGTTTGGATGGTTTCCAGCTGAACATGGTGCATATTTTCAATGCCTATTTGGCATTCATCCTGTATCTAACAACAAGAGTAGTTTGTTTCAATTTTGTTTTACAGCTCACTATGCAACTGCTTTGAAAAGTTTTTTTCCTTTTATCCAACTGCTTCACTACTTTTTTCAGATTCCTGCACTCTTAAGGAACTGAATGGAGCAAATCACACAGTCCTATTCATCTGCAATAGGCAAGCAAAGATCAGTTAATTATGTCTTAGTAGGTGCATTTTCTCAAATCCTATCACAATGTGATCCAAATCCAATGGTAAAAACTCTCAGTTCCCACACTGCAAGGGCCATTGCTTTTTCATCTGAACTCGTACAAATCACCAGCCTCCTCTTTCATGTTGCTAGTTATGTATGGTGCTTTACAGTGCTTTATATTATGGTCATCTGGAGGATAGGCCACATAATCTGTTAAAATACCTTTTTGACTGTGCTCCAGTGTCAAACTCAATTTCTTATGCAGCTGTATTCCAAAAAATAGGTTTCCAGGCTTTGACACAAAGGAAGCTGTTTCCACCCATCCACTGCAGTTTCCTATATCAGGGTTCTTAGTACGTCATTCTGTGAGGGATCATAAAATCATAGAATGGCTTGGGTTGGAAGTGACCTTAAAGAACTTCCAGTCCCAACCCTGCTGCCATGGGCAGGGACACCTTTCGCTTGAACAGGTTGCTCAGAGCTCCAACCAACATGGCCTTGGATGGTTGACTGATTTTTTTCCAATGAAGGAACACTGTCTGTTTTTTCTACTCTAAAAACATCACAGTAAGAGCTGTCATGATAGAAAAGACCATGGGGAGCAACTAGAGCTTGGATCCACATGCTCAGACCCCACACAGAAATACAGCTGTGGGCATACAGCTCTCTCTTT
Source organism: Ifrita kowaldi (assembly GCA_013398055.1). NCBI lineage: Eukaryota > Metazoa > Chordata > Aves > Passeriformes > Cinclosomatidae > Ifrita > Ifrita kowaldi. Next base: position 824,723 of record VZRS01002201.1, on the reverse strand, counting down.
AATACGGCCTGCCATGGTCTTAGGCAGCTGGACCTTTGCATTGGGCTCACAGTGGACTGAAACATTGCAGTAGTCTGGCTTTGGTTTTGGCTCCTGCCTGGGTTCTGTCCATATTGAGAACATATGGTTGCCCCTGTCCAGATGAGGAATATGAATGCAGTTGAAATTTGCATTAACCACCTCAAGGCAAAGCCACATGGAGTCGTCATCATCCTGGTCATCGTCATGTGGTCAGCTGTTGGTTTTCCACTGGTAGCAAAGATAAGTTGATATCCACCTCTGGAGCACACTATTCTGATATAATCTTAATTAGAACACCCTGAAAATGGCATGTGAAGGTGCCAGTACCGATGGGAAGCAGCACACAAGCCCAGAGAAGCTTATTTTGACTCACCTGCTAGAACAACTGCACCACAAACAGCTGAGCTGCAAAGCTTCTCTAATGTGAATCAGAAGCAGTGGAGTGAGCAAGTTAAGCACACAGCAAGCCCAAACAGGGAGGGAAAAATCCAGCTTCTTGGCACTAATTACAAAGTAGAGTCCCACAGCAAAGCCACCATGGGAAGCCTTAGTCTACAGTTTCTGTATTTCAGAAATAAAAAGAAGATTAATTGTCTGTACAACATAAGGCCAGGAAGTGACCAGTGGTGATGAGAACAAATATTCTTTTAATTTACTACTGATTCTGAGTTATGCCTGCAAAAACAAACTGTACTTGTTTAAATCTGCCCTGTTTCTTTGTTAGAGGTCTAAATGTGACACTCTAAGGCATGCTCTTAGCAGAGTGGCCTCAAACAACTTCTCTGAAACCATTCCAGTTAGAAGTAGAATATTTCCCAGAGAGAACCTGACAGTAACAGAAAGACATTATTCACATTTACAAGGAATTATCTGTAATTAATCCACTAGTAAGGAAAAGAGGGGGAAAAAGGAAAAGGTGAAATAGGAGCCCTATGAAATAGACCTTTAGGAACTGGAAAAGTAAAAAAATTCTGTAAACCAAATAATTTTATAGTGAGAGAAAATTAGGAGAAGAAAGGAAAAGAGAAACAAAGCTAGAACATAACATTTTCTAATGCATGGCTTTGAATTAAAATTGGTCAGATACAAACCAAAAACCTACAGCACTCAGTTGCTGCAGGGATTTCAAATTTATCTACATTTTGTATAACTAGAATATGACCTTTTACGACCAAATCTTGTGGTTGACTTCAGCTGTAGCTATTGGAAGTCATTTGTAAAAGGTCATCCATGACTGAGAACATAATATGAATCCAAGATGCGTAAGCATTCAGGTTTGTGCTACTCAAAAGAAGTTGGCAAAAGACAAAGAGGGTAGGAAGCTCTTCCACTGCTACAGATTCAGTTCTCAAATGGGTTTATAGTTTGGTGAGGGCATTAAATCTAAGGAATCAATTTCCGAAATGTGAATGTGAATTATGAGAGGATACAGTTTTTATGCTTGTCATTCATGACTATGTTACTTAAATGTTACCAAAGCCATTTATGTTATCAAACAAGGCTACTTATTTAATTAATGTAGCTTGAGTCAATTTTTTGCTGTCTAGAGCATGGTAGAACATCTTCTTCCCACAGATTTTCCACTACAAGAAAAGATTAGGGACCCTCAGTTTTTATTGATATAAAGAAATAAGGTTCTTAGGCAAAGATACTTTATAGCCCTAATTAACATATTTATCTGACTTTCTGCATACACAACCTTAGCGCTGTTTGGTTTTTTGGTTTTGTGTGGGTTTTTTTTGGTTTTTTTTTTTTGTTTTTCACTTTTTTTCTTGTTCTTTTTTTTCACTAGAAGTATGATATTTTAAGGAACTCCTTACAAGAAGAGCCAATAATGATGCACAAACAATCCTCAACAAGAAAAGTGCAATGACATATAAAAATGTTTCATGTCTTTAGTCATGTTCTCTGAACATCAGGAAATTCAAACAGTATCATCCAAGGTAGTTGATTAGGGAAAAGAAAAAGTATACAATAATTTATGTATAGAAGTAAACGAAAATTAATGTTAGAGAGAACTGTCAGCAGTTATTTAACCAAGATCTCATGACAACGCTTCCCCAGAAACCTAAAACCAACTCTGAAGGCCAGTCTGTAAAGGATTCACCACCATTATATGAGAGTACATTTAAAATTATGCAAAAAAAATTCTTTTATGCTTGATGTCTTTAAAGCCAAACCTGTAGCTCAGGCTTGCAATCTGCCCTACCACTAGATTTGGCCAGCTGTGTAGCAACTGGGTATATATTGCACCTACTATGGATGATTGCAGCTGCCTCCCCGCCTGCAGGTGGAACACCCTGATGCTCCAAGCCTCACAAGCAGCATCATACTCTGCTTGGGAGAAGCCTTTTGCTCACTTTAGGAATGCCCATTGTGCCTCCCTCTGTGTGCCATCCTTGCTACACCAACGAGGATATTGGCAGCTCTCAGAATCAGAAAGCGGCAGGGGTGATGAAGCAAGTTCAGCTGGAGAAATCTTTATGAGAACTGAACTCAACATATGTCACTGAAAACATAGTTAAATGATTCTTTTTAATTAAACAGAGACTCAAAGAACAGCAGTAAGGTGGTATCCAGTACCCAGAAAATGCAAAGTATCCCAACACCAAAAGCATAAATGCTGCACTGGATCATTCTGATCCCTTGAGCAGAGTCTAAGTAGATGCTCTCAGTTACAGCGCATCCTTTTCATGTACAGAGGGTAAAATAGGCTTTAAAACCACACCTGCAGGTTTTGTACATGCCAGCAATTTCTGCCCACAAAATATACTGCTGCTGCTTGCAAACGACCATATGTACATACCAAAAGCTCGTACTGAGGTACAATTTGCATCCATAAATTTGCAGGTGCAGCTCTGTGGAGACCTATGAGAAGAATGTGACCATATAGCACACAACTACCACTTACACAGCAGCCTTCAGACAACAATCTTCCCATAGGACGTGCCATGCCAGGCACAGCAAGGAGAGGCAGAATTTACAGCTGAAACTGCAGTAATGTTCATGACTGGCAGACTGATTTAAGAAACAAGCCTACCCGGTCCTGGTTTGCAGACCATGGTTGTGTACTAACACTGGTAATGCTGATGAGGGCAGGATTAATGTGTCATCTACAAAGGTGAAAAGTGAAAAGGAGAGAGTCCTTTGCATTTAACATGGTTTTTTATGACTGAAAAACCCGCCTTGTTTATTCTTCCCTAGTGAACTGCATTCTTTCTCAGGCATTAAAAATAATTCTGCAAGTCTGACATGAATCAGCATGAGAATTACTGACCAAGTAAGCTTCAACGAGTGCTAAGCGACACGGTCACATGATGACTTTATTCACATGTAAATTACTGATTTCTGACGAAGTGAGCACTCGGGATGAGACATTTTTCGTCTGACAGGAGAACACAGTCAATATTGTATGTGAGTACCAACAAAACTTGGCATTGACTTCTTGCTAACTGCAGGGACAAGGTCTTCACGTATTTCCACAGGCTAAGGGAAAAAGGCATAGTTCTATTTAGCTTATTATTAGTGTTTAGTTCTAATGAACATAATTCTTTACATGAAATCTGATTAAAGAATGTGAAAAGAAACGTAAATGAAATGTGGAAAAGTTCTCTTCAGATTAGAAATTATTTTGGATTAAAGCCACACCAATTGCTATTGCTTAAATAATTAGTGAAGGGTAGAAAACCAGTTTGAGAGGACTGAATTTCCTGCCTTCCTAGGGATCTAGAAAAGAAAATGTGATCCACCCCCGACATAACACTTGGGCATCACTAACATATTGACATATTGCTATAATTAAAGTAATTTGTATACTGTGGATTGTTTACAGTTTAAAGGCTAGGTCCAAATGTTGCAAGCACGTGAGATGCAAATCTTCAGAGAAATTAATTTTACATCTTGATGTTGCTGGCAGGGGGCAAAAGAAGTGCTCAGTATTTTTAAATGGATGGTTAATTAGATGTACAGTCAGAGACTCTGGAAGAGCAGAGATGCAAACAGCTCAGTGCTTCATATTTCTTCTCTTCATACAAGCATACCAGTAATGTTCCTACTTTCAATACTTTTTGTCCCTTGGATTACAGATAACTAGCTCCCAGAATCACATTAAAAACCAGAAACACCTCTGGTTGCAACTGTATAGAATCAAGCTTAGGTTAACCACAGTAACAAACTTATTGTAGTAATGGAAACTAGGCTCATCGATCACAGGAGAAAGAAAGACACAAAGAAAAAAAGTTATAAAGAAATCCCTTCATTTTTAATTCTCGTTTCTGAGAAGAGACTAGACCAATTCTACAAATCCAGTGTGGACTACTACTTCTTTGCTGGAAAACTTATGCCACACCCAAGACCCAAATATTCTTAGTTAAAAGTACCCCTTTATACAAGCTACAGACAAACAACTTTTCTCAGGGTTTGCTTTCATGATTGGTTTAAGCTTCCCAATGCCCAGCACTTGCTGCAGATGCATGGATGTGCTCCTCCTCCTCCCGTGTACTGGCCACTGGTGCAGCTGCAGTGCAGGGTCAAGACACATCACAGTCCTGACCCAGCTAAAAATTCTCATCTTGCCTGATGGGCTGACTTTCAACCATGTGAGCTCAGAGCAGCCACATCCGCTGTGCACATCAAGACACCTAGCTGGAAACAACCATGGGGGCAATGACAAGTCCCCGTCTAGGGAAGCGCACACGTAGATCAGCATAACCTCCTATAATTCCATATCCTCAGAACCCTCACCTGCCCAGCTGCTACAGACTCCTCAGCATCAGAATACCCAGGTTTGTCACAAATGACTGAATAGTTCATTTCACCAGTAATAACAACTCTCAACTCTCTTGACAGCCAGCTATTTTCTTTTAGGGCTTGCATTGTACGGGACTCCATTTTTTTCTTTTTTTTATACTCAGATACATCATCTATTTGGCTTTCCAAAATGTATTTGATAACATCTCTCTCACAAGATTTCTTAAGGGAACCTAACAAGCACAGAACTGGAGTGAACACCTTTGCACAGATTTAGTAAAACAACTGTTGAAAAGATAGGAAGCAGGGCATAGGAATAAGAGAGCGAACAGTCAGTTTCAGTGTGGAAGCAAGACACCAGAGGAGTCCTGCTGCCTCATGTCAAGGATACCCATGCTCTTCAGCCTCTTCTTGAAATCACCTGAGAAAGGGAGCAAACAGGGTAGAGACAATGTTTGCTGATGATATTAAGCTATTTGGGGTACAAATGATGGAGGCTAAACAAATTTCTGTGAGAGTAGGTTCATAATAAAATGACATTTGAAGTGCAATTTATACAAAAGGATGCCAGAAATCTTTTAGGGGAAAACTTTCAGTTTAGTTTAGACAAAAGTAGTGGATTCTGAACTGAGTTACAAGCTGCCCAGGAATGAAATCTTGGGGTGGTAAATCTGTGTAAATATCATCTCCCTGCTCACCAGTTACAGAAAGCAAATTGAAGGCCAGAGAAAAACCAAACGGCAACTATTGTGCTTCTGCATATTCACACACTTGCATCTTAAATATTATCTGCAATTCTGATCCTCCCACTCTTGTACAGAGCTGAAGAAGAAGAAAAGAGGGTGGACTGAAAGTACAGACTGGCTTGCAAGGAGCAACAGCTACAAAACCTGGCAAAGCAACGATCCAGAGGAGATATGATAGGGATCTGTAAAATCAGGAGTGACATGGAAGGGGTGAATCAGAACTGACTGTTTGCTGCCCATTGTAACACAAGGCTGGGGGCATCAGATGAAGCAGGCAGATGGCAGGTGGAAAACAAACATGAGGAAGCAGCTCTCCATGCAACTGAGAAAGGAAACTCAGGAACTCTTTGCCAGGGGATGTTACGGCTGCTAAAACTTTGCATGGATTCGGGGGACAACTGAACAAGCTGAGAGACGGGAAATCCTTTTGGGGTTGATCAGCAAACAAAAATCACCTCTGGCACAGGAAGTTTCTGAAACACAAACTGCTGGAGTTTGAGAAAGTAATGTGAGAAGGTTTCACTTTGCTGCTAGGATATTGAGCAAGACAGAGCTCTGGTCTCAGGCAGTATTGCTGCTGTGTGCACGTGTATCAACACAAGATGGCTAAAAAAGAAAGGCACTGGTTTAAAATACTTCAGAGTCTGGACACCCTCAACAACAACATGCACCACCTGCACATGCTCTTGGCCATTCCTGTTGAACCTCCAAACACAGGAGACTGACCAGTACTTAAGATAAATTTCCAAGAAATAGGAAGAACAGACTTAGAGTGTATTAAATGTATGAGACACTGTGTGCAATGAAAAAATAAACAAAATTATCTCAGTGACTTCCAAAGTTACCTGGAAACTGTACTGTGAGCAAGAGATTGACCTACAGCATCCTAAGGTAGGTGCTAACACCAGACCATTCTTTTATGCCACACGCTGGAAACACAAAGGGTTTAGAAGGCATTGTAGGAATTTTTTACCCCCTATCAATTTTCTGGTTTACTGGTTCTGCTTCCTTGGAACTACACAAAAATCACTAAAGAAAAACAAATGAGCCTTTTTGAGAAGTGAGCTGTATTGGGTCTTTGTTCATAAGGGAGATATTAATTTAAAGAATACAAATAGCCCAACAGCCATTAAAATGAACTCTTAAGCACTATTTCTAATTATACTGCATTGATTAAATACAATTATATTTTAATTAAGCTTTGTTCATACCATCATCCTCCTATGTTTTTTCTCCTTCTAGAGGAGGAAATTAATCTCTTTTTCTAGAGATTCCTTTTCATGGCAAATAATGCTTATCACTTGATTTATTTTAAAAACAAGACAAAATCTGCACAAGACACGAATTGTCTCAACCGTGTTAGAAAAAATTAGCTGTCTGCTTCAAAGTCCACCTGCATGGAGAACCCCAATCAATGCCTGCACTCTTTTCATCGCTGATTTTTAAGCCCTACCAAAAGGCTCACTTTCAGCAGTCTAAGCTGTTACAGCTCCAGCTGCTGAGTTATGTTAACAGACTGTGTGAGTGCTCCCAGCCTATTTCCATGTAAAATCAGGTCACCTACAATCCGGGCTGAAGAGCAGCCTCGCGGTTTGCCCAGCACCAGTACGATGGAGAAGAGATCCTGAATGTTAGCACCTACTGCCCTCTACCTGCTCCACTTAAAAAGCCTAGGCAGCAAAACTAGAGAAAACTTCACTTTCAAATTTTGTAAATACTTGGTCTTACCTCTTTGATGAGAACTGATTTCTAATCTATTTCTTTTGATTACAAGAGTAGGAACTGTTATTCTTCTGTACAGTCCAATCTGTGTAGGGATTGCCATTACAAAATGTGCAGATATATATTCACTGCATAATTTTATGCTGTTTCCATAAAACATCATTTAAAATTTCTCTTAGCATTCAGTGGGATTATGAATTCAGAGGTTCACCATATCTTTCCAGGAAAGGTGGTGGGAGGTGTACTGCACTGGAGTTCATCATGACAGACAGCGAGAAAAGAATTCCAGCTTGTAAATCCTTGCCCTGCAATATGATCCATGTAGTGAAACTCTTATCCAGGCCATCTGAGTATCTGGCATATACTACAGAGGGACAGACCTTGATGCCTACACAGATAAGGCTGCTCCATCAAGGACAAAGCTCCTGTAAGCCATAGCAGACAGCCAGCATCATGAATGGGGACCCAGAAGAAGTCTGTCTCAACAGTCTTGACCTTGTATTCAACTTAAGCGATAATCCACAGTCATCGACTCTGACTTGCACTTTAAACTCTCAGTTCTGCCCAAGAGGATTGCTTGAAATTTCTGAGCTATAGAGAATCAACAGGAAATCTATTCCCTTGGGTTTTGTTAGAGGGTACACTAACCTCTGGACTTTTAAGACGTTTTTCTCTGACCTACAGAGTAGAAAATATTTCCATGTCCATTTGTGGAGGGACAGAAGCCATGCAAATGGCAGCCAGAGTGCCAGACCTGGCCTCAAGTCCATGAATGCAAAGGCAGTGCTGGAGCCCTGATTAATGTCCATTAATCATGAGCAACGGGTCTGATCAGGAAAGACCCAGGAAATCCTGGCAAGCTGTTACAATTCTATTATCCCACCTGCATGTCTTCCAAAATGCTCCACAGTAGCATTCCCTCCATGTGAGGCAGGAGATACAGGATAATATAAAAGCCCACTTAGATATGTAGCTACTTGAATATGTGTTTTCAAAACTGTTTAAATTCCCAAGCTTAAATTTCCAACAAAGGCTTAACTTAATGCAATTCAGTTTAGAAATAAACAAACCATGTGCTTCCAGTATATTTGGTCCTTGTCACTGCTTCTCCTTCTCCACAAGTTCTATAACCAGTGGTCTGACAGTTACCATCCCTTCCCATTCCCAGACTCATTCAAGTTCACACCTGGAATACTTACCCCTGGTTCCACCCACTCACAACAGCTGATTATTTTGATAATTAACCTGTCAGACTGCTCAGACAGCTAAAAAAAACCCAAGTAACACTGGGCCACGGCCTTCTAGGGGAGGCTTTGGTCAGAAGCTGGGGACAGAGCTGACAGGCAGACATACCAGGACTGCATGCCATGCTTGCTGAAAGCATGTGTAAACTAATACTTGGCATTCTGCATACCTCAGCCTTAAGCTGGCCTGGCAGATGTGGTCCATGAGTACCTTCTTTCTCTCTGTGATTGGCAGTGACAACCAGGAAAAAAATACAGCAAACCCCACCCTCTTGGGACACCCCTTGGGTCATCAGCTCTCCAGCCCACTGGAATTGCTTATCCATCAGAGAAAAGAGGTCCCGTGGCAAATTATCACAGCCATGAAGCCAGGAGGTAAAGTGCACAATTTCCCAGCACAAAGACAGCTTTACAGGTGTGCCAGGAGCTGCCAATATGCCCGTGAGTGGCAGGGCTGCCAGTGAACCTTAAGTGCCCCATCAGAAATCACTGGGATTCAGTGTCCAGCAAAGCAAACCACTGGAGCATAATGAAGCTAGATGGTCTACAGTGAAGTGTCAAGTGTGTTAAACTCACTTGTAAAAGTGAATTCCACTCAGTATCTTAGGTACTTCATGAGTGGTCTGTGTAAGTGAGGGCTCTGGCTTTGTTTGTTTTCAATAACGGGAGTTTTTACATTTGTCGATTTACAGCAGAGATATTGATACTCGAGAACTGTGTGTTTGTGATTATACACCCCTGCTGCTAAATATGATAATTTGTTCCACTTCAGGTTTTATTAATTAAATTAATACTAATTGAGCAGCCTTTTGGTATAATTTTAGCCTGATTGATTTTTGCATGAAGTCCTGTACACTATAGCCTCTCCTTAGCTTCCCCCTTTATCCCCTGTCCCAGAGGAAATATTTTCTTGCAGATCACTGCCCTGACACTCTTATGTTTACAGATATTTATGGCTATACTTGCATACTCGTAAATCAATAATAAAATCCAGTAAAATCAAAAAATATTTTAGAAGATATTTAAAAGAAAGATGCTATTACAAAAAAAACAAACAAAAAAACCCAAACCAAAACAAAACAAAACAAAAAAAAAATCCTAAAACCAACCCAACACAAAGATGGCTAATTTTTGTGACTACTAAGTGCCCTCTAGTGACAAAGTCCTACTCCAAATAACTTTCACAGCCACTTCCAAGTGTTACACAGTTTCGGTTCTCAGTATCTCAAATGTTGTGGGGTTTGCTTGGTTTGGGTTTTTGTTTTGTTTTATTTAAAGAAAATAAAGCAAAACGGCCAAGCAAAATCCCTCTGTAATAACAACAACAACAACAACAAACAACATCAATCACTGTGTTAGTCTAAAATATACCTTATTTACTGAAACATGACAAGTATTTTTCTACATCAACGTTAATATTCCTATAACTCAAGGGAGACACATAGTCAGCTTTGTGGTGGGTTGTTTAAATTACACAACATCCCTTGAACTGCTGTTGCTTCTAAGAGCTGTCTGCCACTGAGTGGTGACGCTGCAAAGTAGAAGAGACAATTAACTCTGGGCCAGCCCAGCAACCCTTGCCTCTTGTTACAAATCCCTCACTCCACATTGAAACCCACCTCAAATCTGTCATTCGTTCCCCAGAACAGCCCACCCACATGCTGGAGCAAAAGGCAGGTGTGGAGCTTCACTTGCTCCATTCTCTTCTCCAAAAACTTAGGTGGAAAACATGTACTTAGGGAAGCTTGGCTTATAAATGAGCTCTTAGAAAACAAAAAAACCCTCCGAAAGAAAAAAATCCTATTTTTTTTTGTCCCTCAATCATTTTAAATTTGTGAAATTGGAGAAATCATAGAAAAGATACCAATATCTTTACTTTGTTCTGCTACTCCTTTAGCTGAAAGAAAGCTGAAGATTTACAAACTATTCTTAACAGAGAAGAAAACATATTATTATTACAATATATATAATACACAGTATATATTGTCTATACTATGTTATAATATATAAATTAATACACTATATGTTATAAATAATGTAGCACATATATACACATATATATATACACATATATTTACATATCCACAGCACTTCTGTGATCAGATTTTTGAATGCCACTTAAAAATTATTCATTGCTCTTCTGTAAATAGCAGTTTTCTTATTTTTCCAAATGTTGTCTTTGGCTTTCTAATGTGGAGAATCTCACATTGACAATTACACTTCAGTCTGTAAAACAGCTCTTGGTCATTTCTTAAAAGACCAACAATGAATAATTTAAGTAATACTGTTCTCTGCTACGCTTTTTTTTTTATTTTTAATGAAAACACTTCAATGAAAACGTGCTTTTTTTGTCTTCACACTTAATGAGCATGAATTATATTTTCCAATTTTTCTAATGAAGTAATAACCTTACCACATTAATTTTCTTTGCTGTACTCACTGTCTTTGCACTAAGATAATCAATAATGCTGGCTAGAAAAGCAGTTTGCCAGTGTCTTCTCAAGTTACTGTAAAACTGGGGATTTAGTCAGAAGAACTCCTATATTCCTCTGGAACATTGAATTGAAGGCTTAAAATACAGCCTTTCAGTAAGCAGTTTCTTAGAGAAGATAAAACTAGCTCATAAACCAAAAAAGGATGTTGCAAAAGAGACAAATTTTTCTCATGCACACAGCATAAAATGCACTGAAGTAAATTCAAATCTCCTAAGGAAATTTTGCTTCCTTAAAAACAACAAACACCAATACTAAGATGCTCGGAATTGCAATTTAACCTTTCAAACTACTGTCAGTAAAAGGGCACAATTTTATTGTTAGTACCTGTTCTCAGATTTTATCACAGTAGTTACATTTCTGCCTCTTTGTCCTTACTCAACACTGCCTAATATTGGTTAGAATGGACATAAAATATCAAGGATTGTAAATGCAAATTAACTATCTACCCAGTGGAAGGAATAAACTACCCTTAAGTATTTTCTCAGTCATGACAGGAACATCCAGTGCCTTCTTAAAGGCTAATAAATGTAGACAAGAAACATGTTACTCTTACACTTTCATGAGACATAAAGCTCTGCAGTTCAGTGTCTATGGAAATTTCTTCTGAACATATTAAAATGATCTGAGGGCTCTGCAGAAACCCTGATCATAAAACAAAAAAGCTAGGATAGTTAAAATTAATACATCATAAATAAAACATGCATTTCTGTATATATTAAGTGACAGGTCTCAGAAACTCCACCACCACACACACATTCACAAAGCAGCAAGAACACATGCAATTCATTAAACCCACTCAAGTGTGCTGGTTCTTCCTGGCATTATTCATAACTGAAACATTTCAATTCTAGTTAACAAAAAAAAAGTCCTCTAATTTAAAAGTAAAACAAGAAAATTAGTCCTGTGTTTCTGGATGACAATCCCACAGTGCCTTCAACTACCACATTAAGCCTTAGGGGAGTTACTTTTAAAATGTTTGGGGGGTTGTGTGGCTGCCTTTTTTTTTTTTTTTAATAAAGAAGTAATGCAGCCCACTCAAACAGAAATCTTTGCAAACACAGATCTCTTAAATATTTTTTCCAGTATGCCATACAAAGCCAGACAGGAAAACAATGAAAAGTGACAACCTATATTTTAACTACATACCCTGAAAATGTTATTCCTTAAATACGAGTGCTCTTAAATAAGCACAAGGAACAGATGGGCTGCAAAAAGCAGAGTAAGAGCAGTGTATCCTGCAGGATATAGTACTGAGGTGACAGATGACAGGATGGGGGGGACAGTATCCCCCTACTTTTCACCTGTTTTAACCATAAAAGCTCCCTGCTGAGCACCCACATGGTTAGGACACCTCACCTGGACTGCATGTACAGAAGGAGGCAAAGCACCCTGAATGAAATGGACTGGTTTGCTGCAATGAAAATAAATGGCTAAGAATTAGATTCTGCATCTCAGACTCAATATCCATAAGCCAGAGGTGTGCACATCACCCCAGTCCACCATTACTCAGCATTTAGCTTGATCTTGCTCACAGAGATGAGCATGGACAAAGTGTATTTTCCTATTCTTGTGCTGTTTTAGCGGCTCACTGGGGCTCCATCCTGCTGTCCTCAGACAAAGATCCACCCTCTCAATGAAAAAACTAAAGAAAATCAGCTGCCTGCAGCTTTCCTTAAATCCTTGTTACGTTTCAGGGCCATTCCAACAAACATCACCAACTTTTCTCCACTCTGGGCCCTCCAAAGAAGATGATGATTTTTTTCCCCAAAGTTATTCTGTAACATCCTTAGAGCATTACCTAAGTGGAACTGGCAGAGTCTTGGGGGAAGGGACCATGAATTACTGCTTTTTTCTTGCATTCTTCAGTTGCAGTCTGCTTTTGGTTACCTGCTGGAGACCAGATAACTGTACTCAGCAGAACTTCTGTCTGGCTCCACATGGCCCATTAGAATTGGGCAGACAAGAAACCTGCTTACATAAAATCATATGAAAGCTGTTTCAGTGCAACACCAGATGCAGGAGGAGATCATTATTCTGGGCTGCAGCTGGTGAATTCCTGAAATATAGATCTGTGTTGCTTCTGTTACTTTTTGTCAAGGTGAAAAAAAATAAAGGAAGCAAAACATCAGCAAGTCCCTTTTGAAGATCCAAATTTTCCTTAAAAACCTGGCCTATCTTATTTATAATCTCTTCTCTGCAAATTAATAGTTTAATGATTTGTATAGTGTGACAAAAGAGCCATACAGCCTTTTCTATTTGCATGATGAAGGATTGATTTTACCTGAAAGTGGGGTTGCAGTAACACTTGACGTCATCAGTTACATGGGGACAGAAGAAAACACACTTTTACCATGCTAAACAGTTCCAGCTTTTAAGTTTTGGAAAATTAATCATTATTATTATCATCATTATCCCATAATACAGAAATATCGGTAAATCTTTACCCAGATATTTACAAGCCTTTTTAAAAATTTTTCATTCAAGAGAATAAATTGTTCTGAAAAACAAACCAGCTAAAATAGTTATCATGCCATTGTTTAAACAGCTCCCACCACAAATAAAAACTATGCTGATGAGTCTACACACGTCCAAGGTCCATGTCTGCGTAAATCAAAGAGACAGGTGAAAGTCATTCTATTCTTTTAATAGTCACACGGTATAAGAAAGGAGGAAAAAGCCTATACTCTTAAATTTGTCTCTGTCTCTTCATAAAATCTTCCTCATGAATTCAAATAGGAAGAAGCAGCTTGCCACTGGAAAGTCAAGTGTCTGAGTGCCATGGCTGCAACGCACCAGCAAGGGGAGTAGTAACACTTTGAGAACTTCTGTCTTCAGTGACACTCAACTATACATAAATGCAGCAAGGTATAGAATATTGATTCCAGGCTGTATAGACAGTGGAAGGGATATTAATTCTACTGAAAGACTGAGAAATTAAAAAAAAAAAACCAAAAAAAACCCCCAAATCCCACACAGACTCTTGCAATGCTATTTGGTTTTGAAAAGAAGGTGGAAGCACACATAAAGGGTCTCAGACTGACCCAATACGCCCCTCACCAAACAACCCAGGGCAGCAAACTAAAATAAAGCCCTCTCAAATCTGAGACTATTATTTCCATTTAATGTATTTATATATATGTATACATACACATGCACATATATAATTTGTTTTCTGTATTTTCTCCCTTTAAACAGTAATGACTACATATTTCTATGGGAAGGAGAGACATTTTCTAGCTTCCTAAGGAAATAAACACATGGCACCTCTGCAGTGGTAGGTAGGAGAGCTGAAGCATTCTCAAGCCTGAATTGCAGCCCTTGATAAGGAAAGCAGAAGGTGGAATTCCTTAAAGCAGGATTTCTTAGGGACAGATAACTGAGCTGGCACTTTCATAGAGTACATTTTGTGACTGCTGGCAGACTGACCTTTTAAATGCTTGTGCCTGCAGCACTGACACAGACTTGCCCATGGTGGTACTAAAGGCAGAGCTGGACATCCCTGAGCTCCCACCACAGCAGGGAAAAAGAGGGAGCACTGACAGTACCTCTTCGCTGCCTCATTTCCACTCTTCCTTTTCAATCCTGTCCTACCACAGCTACCTCTGAACAGTGGCACTGCCCAACACAACTACAGCCCAGACACCACGGAGCAGAGGACCACAGGTCCCTGCCAGGGAAATGCTGTAAAAAAGAAGCAAAGATGAGAAGAAAAACTGCTGCCCACACCAAGTTCTTCACTACAGCCAAGGTTCCCACATTCATACCTTTTCTACAGCAGTGTGATCTTATTTAGAAATAAACAAGGATCCCTCTCCCTTCAAAATGCTGCAAGTTTTTAACAACTGCTATCCAAGTAGGTAACCAAGGCATTTAATCAACTTGTAAATGTCCAAGTGTGAAGGCAACCTAAGTACTAATCATGAAATTACTATGCATGACAAAATTCAGAATAGTGTTTTGCTGTAATTGTGCATAATTTAACTCAAAAAAGCATGAGGAGTTATATTTGGATACAGAAGAAAGAGGTCAATTTGATGAGGGGGAAAAAATGCTGTCATTTTTACTAGTCTGAGAAAGAAATCCTTCACCCAGAGTAAGAATTTTGGGATGTTGCTTCTCCAGTGTGATGCCAGGGGGATAAGTCATAATCAAAGGAGCATGTAATAGAAAAAATGGTGTTCCAGAGCCACATTTCCAACAAAAGAAATCCACCTCTGTTACCTTAAAGCACATTTATAAACTGCAGCTTCAGCCATTGGAGGCAGATAGAGACCTGTATGTTGCAATCCCAGAGTACAGCTGTTACAATAAAAGCAATACAAACGTTTTCCTCCTTCTGATAAGGAGGAATGAAAATATTAAATAAAAAACCCAGGATGGTTTCAACAATTTCCTAATGATTTCATAACATTTCTGGACAATGGGCTCAGCAGATTTCCTAATTTTGAGTTTGTAAGTGGATGTGCATGGGGTCAAAACCAGACCCGGTTTGGACAGTTTCTTCTTTTCTTTTAAAGGGAAAGATACGGAATGCAGGGTGACATCTGTCCTGGATGCACTGCTACTGACATGGGCAAGGCTACATGACCTACACAGAGCCTTTCAAACCCAGACACAGATGAAGGAATGTGTGGATAGTGGATTCTGAAGGTCTGCCCACCCCGTCAGGTCAGCCTGTGTTCCCCTGAACCAGCCATGAGAAGAGCCATGGGCATCCTACCGCAGAACTCAAATGCAGACTTTGCCCTCCTTTTGTACCCTTCCCTTCACCAGCACCAACCCAAAACAATTACATCTAATCCCTTTACCTGGCAGAAAGCCAGCAGAGAAACATGAGCTGCAGTCCAGCCTCAGGACTTGTGTGACAGAGAGGAGAAGGAAACCAGAGCATGAAGTGCCCTTCACCATGCATGGCCCACTGCATCAGTCTAAGCAGCCTAACCCATGTTCTCTGAGACTATCCTCAGGGTCTCTCTCCTTGGGACATAATTTTTGGACCATAAGTAGAAAGAATACGAGTAAAGTGATATTCTAATATCAGGAATAAGTCTGCTTTTCTGGTAACCAAATTAAAAAAGGGTGCAGAGGGCACAGAGGCTATGGTAAGAAACCATCTTAATGTTAATGCAGATATGGTCCAGGTTTCTTCCAACACAGACTCTTGCACTTGACCTTTAAGGCACACCTTTCCAAGGAAATACTCTTATCAAATCACAGTAAAAATTCCTTTGGGTTTACTTTAAATACAACAAGTAAATTGCATTAGCATAAACACATCTCCATCTTAAGAGGCAGATTCTCTGATAGGTAGCTTTCGATGAACATAGATTGCAAAAATAGGAGGATGGCTTTAACAGCAAGCCTCTAAACTTCCCTAGGATGCAACTAGGTTGGTAACTCTCCTAAAAGTAATAAAATGGATGTATTTTCCCACTGAAGGTGTACATCTTTGCAGCTTTTGGTGACTAAAAAGATACTTTATTGATGTTGAAGACATCTGGAAAAATAAGCCATTTTTGTTTATTTGGAAAAGGTGGTGGTAACAGGATATATTTCCAAGAAACATGTGTAAACACAAAGTTCTCCAGGCAGGCAGGATATGCAGCACAGCCCTGTCTGAGATCCCATATGCATTCTATACAGACTTTGTTCATAATCTAAAATAGATCATATAATGTTCATGTGACCACACAAGGTTTGCTTTTTCCCTGAAAGGATGGCAGCTTTAGATGTTGTGCTAAGTTATTCTATCTGCATATCAACAGCCCCATCATAGAAAATCCTCTTCCTTCTGCAAATATCAATTGGGACCCCTCTGGCCATGGGCCTTGCTGGGTCAGCCCAGCACAGACAAGACCCTACTACCCTTGGGTGGGAAACACCAGGCACGAGTAGATAAAAATCTGCTAATCTTTCTTCTGCCCATTTCTATCTTCCCAGTTTTCAGTCTCTGTATCACAAACAGGCTCAGGGTAACCCAGTTTTCCCTGTGTTAGTTGTCTTCTTCCTTATGTTATTAAGCCTGAAAGGATAATTTAATTTGCAAAAAGAGAACAAATACTCAAGACCATAAAGATAAAGGATGCTGGACAGAAATGCTCTGGGATGAAGCTATAATATGAAAATGAACACAGCCATGGCTGGCCTTTCGTCTTTCCATCATCATCCTAAGAAAGACCCCTCTTTTTCTGAGCCTCCTGGCTTGCATATGTGTGCCTTATCCTCCTCCTTTCTCTTTAAAATAGCAGAAATTTTTATCTCTAATCCCCTTGTCATCTGCTAGACAAAAATACAGATTCAATGTCCTCATTTATTTTTAAAAAAATGCATTATTATCAAGAATGTTGGTAATTACCAGTTACTTTGAGAGCTATGAAACACTTCTCCTACCTTGGGAAAATATTTGGGGTTTTTCAAAAACTTTTCTGCTCTTAATCAGGAAGAAGAGTATAAGATTAGAATAATTTTAAAACCAAAAAAAGAGTACTTCTGACTCTTTTGACTAGCTGAGTCTTCCAAATAATTTCAAAACATGTTGTCCCGTTACTTAGGCTGCACACTCTGACAAATTCAGAATAACTAAGAAAGTATTCTTTTATTCAGAAGATGTCAAAGCAATAATGTCAACAGACTTCTCCAAAGAAGTGAATTTAAATAGAAAATTCATTTGAAATTTTCTTTTGCACACACTGTTCTGCAGTTGCACTGGATCAGCCCTTCCTTCTGAAGGAGAATGTTCTGTCACAAAGATCCCTGACTTTCTCTAGGGCGCTGTGCTTACTTGTATCTTAGCAGCAGGACCATCAAGGCCTGAAAAGATGTTTTTCTGCAGTAAGCACTGTACCCTTCCTCCTCGGGGTCCAGCTGCCTGTGATCCCAAGCCGAGGGCTGGTACAGCACAGCTGTGCTGCCTTGGCTCATATTTTTGAGAAAATGGGTAATTTGTGAGGCAGGGGTGTGAGAAAGTGGGGTACAGCCACACAAGGGAAGAATGGGAGAACTGCAGGCCGAGGTGCAGTTATTGAGCTGAGGATGGATGCTGCTACAGGATTCAAGAGAAAAAACACCAACATGAGAAAGTATAACTTAAGGGACTGGAAGAAAAATACAGCATCTTACCTGCTTCTTTCTGTTCTCTAATTCCTGGAACTAACGAGAAAAAGCACAAAACAGACAACTAAACTGAGTGCAGTGAAAGTTAAATTATAATCTCCAGTATTAATCTGTGTAATTTTAACTCAGTTCCCATTGCTAAAGTACATATTCACTATATATGAATGAATAAAACAGTGTTTAGTATTATCCTCAAATAATCTTTCTGTAGAATACTTAATTTTTGAGCTGCATGTTTCTGTGTGTCAGTGGTCTAATCTCACCTGATTATTCCCATTTTACTGCTTTGTTTATCCTGTAGCCTCATTTCCTAGCTTGGAATGAATCATGGTAAATCTGTACATCTAGTGGCTTCCTGATAAAACACATTTTCCAATACTATTTTTAAGCACTTACCATGCAGTGTGGCTAGGGGCACTGCGTGACAGATGCTGTGGAACCACTGAACATTTGAATATTACTATATTAATTTTAAAAGAAGTGTTGCACATATCCACATGGGCTTGTTAGTGATTGTATTACCGCCTAAGTGATCAGGAGATGAGTTACCACAGGAACAAGTGATCAGAGCTGGTTGGGGATACTGACACCTGGAAAGGCAGGCTCCATATCATACCCACAGTAGTCTACAACAAGGACATGCATTATTAAATATGCATTTATTAATTCTCCTGCTGCAGGTGACCTACTCTTAACTAAGCATACACATAGCTTGCTTATAGATAACGTTTCCTCTTTTCTGAACGAACTCTTCTTTGTTTTAGGAAAGCTTACTTCTAATCTCATAAACTTGTCACTTCCAAACCTGGTTGAATATAAGGGAAGATGGTGTAGTACAGGCAAATGGGTCAATGACCACCACATGGTCCAGGTCACGAGACGTTCAGATTTAGCTGGGAAAGCACAGCTTGTGGTGCTGAATGATACATGCTGCTTCTGGCCAGGGCTCTGCAGCATGTTCTCCAAAGAAGGATACTTCAAAGATTTCCAGGAAATAAGGCACCTTCCCGATCAGGTGAAAGGTGTATACTGGAACTGTGACACTTGTTAGGGCTGTGGCCCACAGCTAGACTTGGCTCTGCACTAACATAAAAAAATATTCTGTTTGCTTTCACAGATTTGGTTCAAGAAATATGATTTTCATACTGTTGGAGCCAAGACCAAAATGAACACAGCCAGTTCCTTTTACTTAACACCGAACTGGAAGACTTTTTCCAAAGCTTGCTCAAGCAAGCAGGCACACTGACCACTAGCTGTTGTGCATCTCCACAACTCCAGCCGATCTCAAACGGCATCTCATTCACAGGCCTCTCTAGCCTAAAAGAGATAAAGAACTAGTCTGTGCATTATTGCATGCTTCAGTTTCTTCAGAAACTATAAATACAGGACTGAACAGCATCATCAGAACCAAATATGTAGAAATGGTAGCCATTTCCTCCTTAATTCCAAAGGATGCAAGGGCAAGGTGTACAACAGGACCACATCAATTACTGTCCGCCATTGGTATGACAGCGGATGATAATTGGTTTAGTTTCCGTGAAAAAGAAAGCAAAATGTTCATGCTAATTTATTGGGTTAGACATCAAGTTGTTTGCATTACAAAGTCAAGGAACAACTGCTTCTGATGATGCCAGTGTAAATTATCACAGAACAAATAATTTGTTTCACAACTGAAATTGTAGAAGTGCATGGTACTAACAGATACACTTCGAACACAACCCAGTTGCCATTGTCTGCCAGTCTTTCAAACTAATAATTTAGTCTCCTTTTGGCATTAGAGTGATGCACAACCTGTATGCAACTCACATCTTCTACTAATCGTACTTTTTCCTTTTTCTAAATTCAAGCTACACAGAAGACTAAAGATATATTTTCACATCTGATTAATTTCATTATCATTTATGTTAAGCCTGCTCCAACTGAACCTAAAAAACGTGGAGGAAAACAGTTTTGTTTTTCTTTTAGCTTAGATTTAGATTTAAGAAGACAAGTAGCAGCAGCAGCATGAGACACATATAATGGGGCTTAATTACATCTCATACAGGCTTAATTACGAGAAGTGGCAGAAAGAACCTGCAACATTTCATCATTAGAGGAAAGTTATCAACCATGTTTCCCAAACTTTTAGTACAGAAGTGCTATTAATTGCTTACTGCCTGCATACAGAATTTGCATTTGTTATTCAGGCTGATATACATATCACAACTGCCACAAGAAATGGATAACTGAATTAGTTTGATGAATTTCTTAATAATAAACATAGCATTTCCACAAGAAGCTGAGGGAATTGAAAGCCTGCATTTATGAGTTCTGATTTCTGCAGCAACTGGTTTGCCTCTTCTTCTTATAAATTCAGGATAAAATATTGCTATTGTTATATACTTTGATATCCTTATTTAATTCCCAATGCATAGAGAAGATAGTCTATATGCCCACATAAGTAAAACAGTCATTTCAGAACTGGTTGAAATACACAATTTCATCCACAGAGGAAACTTTAAACAAGTTGGTTTCTGGGCACAGAAACTGAGAAGAAATTTAAAAAAGCACATTTCCACAGTATCCCATACAAAAACTTTATGAAAATTTTTATTGTCAATTTTAATTTTCATTATTTCATGAAACATCAGTCGCAGTTTTACACAGTTATTTAGATGCAAGTGATGACCTTTCATTGCAACCTGGGAGGGATAGATTTAGGTGAAAAATGCCAATACTGTATTGATTATTGTACCACTGACAGATTCACACAGACTTTTATCTAGACTACTTGTAACACACCATTATGTGTTCGTCTTTTGTTATGTATTACAATATTTTGGAGATACAAACAAGTTCCAGAAAAGCTGAAATCATTATTTCAACACTTGGTGGTGAGCTATCAAAAAAACCCCAAAAGTTTTTCCTGTGATGCTGACTTTTACAAGAAATGAGCATTTCACTGAAAATAACCTGAAAAAGGAATTTGGAGTGGGCCTAATCCATTCCTGGCTGCTTTGATGGTATTTAGTACAGGCTCACTTTTTAGACATTCTGCTATATTATTGTTGTCCACATCTTTGAGCAACAACACTCCAAAAGTGGTTACTCAGCCTACGCCTCTTCCTGGCCATTCTTTGTAACACAGCTGAGCGCTTTTGCTGTGCTGCACAGAGACCATATGACATCCTAACCAGACACTGCCATTTTCTGTTTCTTTCCATATCTTCAAGAAAGAAGGTGTAAACACCAGGGAACAACCACCAAATACCTGGCTCTGCTATAGGGCGTCACACCCCGTGGCCTCAGAGTCCGTAGGAAGGACAGGACCATTTTGGGGATGGGAGCTGGTGTTGGGGTAGCATTTGCTACATATAGGACACTCTTGGCCAGCTCTCTGGGGTTTAGACCTGTAGAAAAAGACTACAGAGACAGAAGTTATTCACACCATCTTTCTTCAGAAGGCACATTTTGTTGCCTTTTTTTCCCAGCACAGCATGTGACGTCTCAAGCAGCAGAGCTTTGAGGAGCTTTCTTTAGCGAAATATTTCCATAGCTTGCAAGACGTCTTAGACAGAAGACTAAACTGTCTTTAATTTAAGGATTCCTGGAATCTAGCTGAACTCTGCTGCTACTCCTCAGTCACCCAGTTTCATTTTGCCTTTCTATGGTTATTACCACTAGTGCAAATTAAGTCTTTTCTCTTTAAATAATAATAATTTTGAAAAAAGTGTTCTATTTCTAAGGTCTAAGCACGTCTAATAAATACTTATTTTTTGTACTCTGTCTGAGGCTAATCCTAGTAGGTGTCAATATTTTACTTATCTGCCTCACTGTCATTTTTGGCAAGGGGAGAAATCAACAGCAGGCTGAAAAGATGCTGTAATAAAGAAGTTAAAGAATAAAAACTTGAGCTTAAATCCTCACCCCTGCAGAGCCTCATTAGTACAATTCACCCTGTCTCAATTCATCACCGTTCATCACTGTTCATTATTTATAGTCCTCCAACTCATCTACAGTCTGTATGATCATGTTTCTATCCAAGCCAACATGTATTAGTTATTTGTGTATGCTTTGGCAAGATGGTATCAAAAGGTTTACTAAAATGCATGTATTATACCACTTGCCTTTCATCTGCTTATTTTGTAATCTTATCAGAAAGGTAAAAAAAGCAATCTGGCTAGATTTATCCTTTCTAAGCCTATTTGTCTTATTGCTTATGGTTCCATTATTAAAGCTGATGAAAATAATCTTCTTTACTCGGCTTCACAGTGCATTTATCATTTGCCTGCTTTTTATGGTTCTAATTTCACTGGCTCTTCCAGTTATAGTCACAAAACACTCTCAAAAATGGACCCTGACATGGAAAAAGAAACATGTGCACAGTGGGGATAAGGTTTGTGGAAAGTAGTAGAAACACAGATTAATTAGAAACAGAAATAGAGCACAAAGTATAGCAAATTTTGTTCCTAAATCTGCCTCTTCTGACCACAATAAACTGTATGTGCTAAAATTCCGTTCTGCAGCAAGCACTACAAATCAGCCAGCCAGAGCACTTCAGCACTCCCTTGGCTTTAACCACAAGAAAAGTCCCTCTTGACTTCAGGGTCTGCTCAAGTGTCACAAGCTGAGCACAAGCTTCACAGAAGGAAAAAATCAGCCACAGTAAATCACAAGCCTCATTTATTAGCTCTGAGGGCCTACATCCTGGAGATGGAGGAAACAAGAATATAAGGTATGGATATTGGTGCCACTGAGGGGCTCTGAGTTCCAAACCTGGCTTTGCACAAGCCAGTGCTTGTGCTTTTTTCTGTTATGCCTCTTGATCAGCATTCATCCGTATTCCTCACTCTTTTAATTATTTGCTGTTTGGCACCTGAGCTTTGTTTTTGACATTTCATGGGAAGACCTTTTATAAGAGGTTATAAAAGCTCTTCCCTTGCTACTAAGTTCACATGCACAGAATTGCCCTCTGCACCAGCAAATTGCAAAAATGGTTTGAGACGTTACTCAGAACACTGCAGATCAAGTAGAGGTCGTTTAGTCACCAAAAAATCAAAAGTAAAGGAACTAGCAGCCTCTGTCTTAAACAGGCATGTCAATTTTGTCCCCAGAACCTTTGGGTGTGATGGTTAAGAACTGCATTTTTTTATATGTCATTTTTCAAGTCCCATTACACACTGAGACTTACTGAGTGCCCCTATAACATTTTTCCTTAAGTATATTTTCCTCAAGCCAGCAAAACCCAAGCCACCTCAGAAAAAAACACCCACAAAACCAACCTTGCTAAAACTCCCAAACACACTCCAATAGCCCAAGACAAAACCAACACACCATTACTGCACTGTAATGTTATGATGCTGCTTCACAAGAGGTCAAGGAAAAATAAATAAAATAAATAAATTGTTAGCAGCTGAAAGGGTAACAACATCTGCCAATTCAGTTTCACATGAAAAAAGATCTTCTCTCAGTAGTGGAAGGATGATACTGCCACAGGCCACTTAGAGAGTCCCTGACCAAAAGCTGGATTTTCAGCAACAACAGCAAATATCTGAAAGTGTTCAGCAAAAGAAAAGCATGGACACAGTAGGGGACGTAAAACAAGAAAGAAAAGTGAAGAGGAGAAATCAAGAGATGTGATTCTTAATACTAAGACATTAAAAAAATCATGATGTTAAAAACAGTCATGATAGAGACTGCTCCAGAAGAAAATGCACCCAAATAAAAGGGAATACAGTGCAGGAACTGTTGAAATTGGGGAATATTAAAGCAAATGCTGATGAACAAGCAGTGACAAAAGAGGAACAGCAGTGTTCAGTCTCAATTGGATGCAGAAGCAATTTGAATCACTGTGTTTACTCTCTCTCTTTTTTTTCCTCCCCTTTTGTTTTATTAAATAAGCCACTTTGCTTATTCCAAGGGAAAAGAAAAAAAAGCATTCAACATTTCAGACATCTGTGAAGCTGAAAACTCTGTGAGGCCATCCAGGAACACTGTGGATATGTGGAACAGGGTTCAGTGAACAAAATGGATTTGCTCAGACTTCTGTGAATGTCATTGACCTCCACAAGAATGAAAATATTAAGATTAATGATTGCATCATGAGTGCTACACCACCAAATAGATCAGGAGACCCTTGAACAGATTTTAAAGAGGGAGCAGCTCTAATTCTGTTTCCTGCTATTTAAGACACGTGGGGTGTGGGGTCATGCTAAGAGGTACCAAGCAATTTAGGAAGGGATTCACCTGGCTGGTGCAATTCCTTCAACACCATCGGGATCTTGAGGGCATTTTGCAAGGCAGCAGTTGCTGATTGAAACACAGGGATACCTCTTTCACTCATGGAAGTACAGAGCACTTCAGTGCTAGTCAGAGATGCACACTGTAATGTGTTTTGGCAGCTGAGGAAGAGGGCAGAGAGGGCCAAACACACATGCACGCACTGATAACGCAAGAAATCCCACTCATAATTCCCTCTACACTTCTCAGCCAAACAATTCTCCCTGCTCCTTTCAGTTCTGTAAGAGAAAAAGACTCAGAACTATGATTCGTACAAAAAGGTGGAAAGAATGCAGCTTCACACACATCACTTTGCCTCAAAATTCAAGTAAGATTTACAGCATTTTCCCAGTTGAATTACAAAAGAGACAGAGACATACCAGGTCACACATGACTTCTGAAAATTTAGACTAGGTAATGTGTAATTAACATGTAAGCACTATTTCATTACTAATTATTCAGAGGGCAGAGAATTTAATTACACTCTCATTGATGATTATTGCATCCACCTTTTCAAATACAATGGCTTGTGGAAAAGACCTGCACATAAAAATTTTCAAATCTGACTTCAGTTAATGTGCAGCTATGTATCTTTTTTTTAAACAACAGTAATTTTTAATTGCAGAACTGTTTTGCTTGCTTAGATGTACCATGTTTCAGAGCTGCATTATACAATAAAATGTTATGCATTTGCAAAATTGCAGTGCACAGCTGTTTTGTTACTTATACTCCATCTTAAAATTGACTGGTTGGAAAATGAAGTTTGTCTGAAAACAATCACTTCTGAACTCATTTACAGAATTTGCTATGAAAGTCTCTCTTGTTTGAGCTGAAAATGTGATTCACTGGCTAAATAAATGCTACACTAAAACTGTAGACCAGGAAAAGGGGGTATTTTATTTTCATTCTCTTCTTGCTTGGTGGTTTTCAATCAAAAACCTAA
Organism: Ifrita kowaldi; assembly: GCA_013398055.1. Taxonomy (NCBI): domain Eukaryota; kingdom Metazoa; phylum Chordata; class Aves; order Passeriformes; family Cinclosomatidae; genus Ifrita; species Ifrita kowaldi. The sequence continues at coordinate 799,432 of VZRS01002201.1, read as the reverse complement.
AAAATGTATTTAAGGGCAAAAGACCCAAGCAAACATAGCTGACTCAAGCTAGAAGGTCAGTAAAGCTGGGAAACAGCTGCATGAATATCTTACACTGATTAGAAGCTGTAATTCTCAGAAAATAAATAATTAACCGAGATGCAAGTCAAACTAGTTCTGTGAACCATCTTTGCTGAATGCGCTTTTAAAGAAGTAAAAGCACCAAAAGCTGGTTGCATAACCAGTTAGTTAGGATAGGCTGCAAGCAGAGAGCTAGAGAGATTGCATTCAGCAAAACTGGAGGTATAAGGGCACCATCAGGTAAATCTCAGCTAAATCAGTGGCACAACTTACGGTGATTTCAAAAAGAGGAGACTTGGACCTCAAGAGTAAGAATGGAATTTGTTTCCTCACCAGGAATTCTTTCTACTAGTACTAGAGAGACATGTTAGAGAAATCTCTCAAAAATGATGGCTTTGGTGTTTATTTAAACAAAGAAAGAAAACTAAAGACCTGCCTTTAAGCCTCGTCATCACACTAAGTGATACATTCACAAGGGTTTAAGAGGAGATGTAGCAGGTGGTACTGATTCAGGAGACCACTCAGGGGTGAAAGCAGGCAGAGGGAATCCTACAGATGAAGTTTTCCAGCAGAGAAAACTATCGGCTATAGCCAAAGTCAAATACTGAGGCCTGATATGCTGCAGGAGGGAATTTTAGCTAATGAGGGACAAGCCTCAGAAGCATGAGTCAGAGATCCCCTGCTACACCATAAAATGCCATAACACACCTACACCAAGATCTTTGTGTGGTAAGCTCAGGTGGCAGTGGTTAGAGAAAAAAGCAGCAATTTTCTTTTGAAAAGAGTCTGGTCTTATATAGACGTGCTTGCTAAATCAGAATACCCACCATGCTTTAGCAGTAGGTTACCAACTGTGAGCAAACCAGGGAATTGCCTATTAAATGCAAAAATCTGCCCTGTCTGTTTTGGCAACAAAACCTGGAATACTACCAGGCACTAAAGAATTAGACTGTCTAAAGGAAAAATAAGTGAAAACCGAAATGGCTGCTGATGGATGTTAGCCCATGAAAATGCATCAGGACAGCTACAAGGAGCACAATCAGCAGCTAACCTTTCACAGCCTCTCCCCCTACAACTGCTGCAACACACTGAAAGGTTCACGTTGTCACTGAGCAGCAAATATAAATACACACCTTCCCATGAACTGGAATAAACGTCTCTACGGATTTCACACAGAGGACAGGGCATGACCAGTATAATTAAGTAATTTGAAAATAGAAAAAAAAGCAGGTTCAGCAGGTTTTAAATCACAGGACAGAAATCTGTGCTTCTACATTGTAATAGGCTATTTCTTCTCTCAAGGCAAATGTTTATGCTATTATGCCAGTCCATGGGATTGTCTCAAGATAACTAGTTCTTCTACATTCAGCACACAAATACATTACTCCATTTTATTCCTATACAAACAGCAATTTCCCACTATTACAAAATGAGCATACAATGAATCTCATATTCACCCTACTCCCACAGTGCCTCTTCTTTATACAGAATGAATACAAAATGTGAAAGAATTAAGCTTGTGTGGTCAACTCATATTCTAACACCTTTTGAGTGCTTGAAAAGTAAATGTCTCCAACATTTTATAAATAGATAACATTCAAATACGTATAGATAAAATTCAGAGTCCTCTTATTTTTGTATATATACACACATGAAGTTTTAAGGAAAAGCTAAAAAATGCAGTGTCATTTAAGACAAAATGTCCATAGCAACTTCCCCTTATTTTCTCTGCTAGAAAACTGTAATTATAAGCTTAATGCCATATCCAATGTTTTGTATATTTTTTAAGTACAGCACTCAATACAAAAGTCCATTTCAGGCCTAAAAATCTTGGTATGGTACTATAAAGCCATTAACTCTATATTAAATTATACTACATTTCATTTATACTACATTTCATTTTAGCTGTGATGGCCCAGTAATTACTACTGATTGTTTCTGATCTCTCACATATGAAAAAGCATGGCTGGTGAATTAGTGATGATAACCAAAAATGAGAAGCAAGGGCATTTATACTTTTTCTTTGTACACCATTCAATTGTTATTAAAAAAAATCCATTATGCTCTGTATTTTACTACATAAGGCAGATACAACCCATTAAATATATCTTTTACTTTCTCTCCTTTTTTCAACAAAGATCACAAGATATCATCATATTACCTTTTCTCTCTCACTGCACTGCCAGGCTCTGCCCAGCCAATTCTGAATTTGCTTTCGCTTTCAGACATTTATCTGCATACAGTTATGTGAAAGGTATTATTAATCATATCCTGTTGCTAGGCTACTTGGAGATGTTCATTTAAGCTTAATGTTTCTCTTTGTTATAAAGTGCCATGAGGAACACACGGACCTGAGACAAGAAAACTACCTTGCAGAAGCTGCTTAAAAAAGAAAATAAAATCAGGGGTCTCATAACAGAATACACATTAACAAGAAAAATAATTTAAAAAACCCCAAGTAGAGTCTACATTTTGCATAGTAGAGCTTCATTTTAACATGAACCTTTTAGATAACTGATGCACAATAAGAATTAAAATATAGGTTTAGTGTTCAGCCTCATAGCTGTTGGAAGAGCTTTAAAGACACTACAATGTCGTTATTAGAAATAATTCTGCAATGAGAGCATTATCTAATATTCAGTGAAACAAACAGAAATGTATGAATTACACACAATTTAAAGAAAAATACCATATATGCCCATGTAAATGAGCATATTATTTATAAGGTTTTTGGTTCAAGCTTATGTGAAGATTCAACAACTCTGCATAAAGATTCATATACACATCTAGGAAGAGTTACCAAGGACTTGACGCTGGCCTAAGTTACATGTTACAAAGTTCTGTGTAACAAAAGAGATGAAGCAGCACAAGAGTGGGATGTGACTTAAATGCCTCTCTTAACCTGGTGAGTAGCAGTTGTTCAGTGGAATTGGAAAACGTGAAGCAAAATCCTAGCAAAGACAAGGCCATGTATAATTTTACTCTGAGATAGTAGGATGAAGTCCTCTGACTCTCTCAAGGTCTCTATACAACCAGCTGCCTCATTTAAAAATCTTCAAAAGGCCTTGTCTATGTTACAGCTTCGATCATGTCAGTGAACTGAAGCAAGACAGTCCAAACTGTTTCCTTTCCACTCTGTTCCAGCTTTTTATAAAAAAAAGGATCTGCTTGAATGACTTTCCAAGTATTTTGGAATACTGATACTCATTTTAATTCTCTGTAGGATCCCTTTGCATTACTGAAGGCAGAAAGAATCCACTTTGAGAGTATCAATATCTGGTGCACACACTCATCTGGAAATTTGGTTGTAGCCCTTAAAAACATATAAGCAGCAGCACTCACTCAGCACAGTGGTCCCTCCTAACTTCCTAATCCATCCATTCTGTTGAAATGCAAAAATTCTGAATAACAGCATAGACTGGCAAATCTTCTCTGTTTATGGGGAAAGTAAGCCTTTTTTCTGAAGTTCTGACCTGCAAGCTAACACAGCACTTTGACAAAATGACAGTAAGCAGTGTTACAGAGTTTTCAATACAGATTCCTGGCTTGGATACTGGTTATCACCAGAAACACACATGGGTGCAATCACAAAGGTAGTCTTCACTCTTTACAGAGTTAAGAAAACAGAAAATGGTTTTTTTTTTTCAGAGACCAGCAGTGACACTGGACTCCTTTTTTAACTCCTGCTACCTTGGTGCTTTCCAAGTAACAACTGCAAACAATGCTCTTCCTGATTCTTCATGTGAAAAATAGATGAAAAATACTTCTGGAAGACATTACTGCAGTGCATTGATATGTCAGCAAGAAAAGAGTACAAAAATGGCTATAATATAGAAGAGTAAGTGATTTTCCAGAGTTTCCTTTATTAGAGACATTATTTCCAATTAACTTTCATTTCTGCACTAACATTATGGGCACAGAAAGTTTTGCATTCAACATTTTCAGAAGTACTAAACATTGGATTTTTAAGTCCATAAGTAGAGATTTTTTTAAAAGTTGGATCTATGGCATTGGGGTTTGAAGTATGTACTGGTTAGCTTAAGAAGATTTTGTTTTAAACAATATTCAATTTTATCTATTCTTTGTGGAAAAAGACAACAAAATGTTGTCCAAAACAAACCTAAAAGCCAGCAGGTGGGTTTCCACCACCAATTCTGGTCTAAGACTCCTACTGCAGTTGTGTTTTCCTATGAGAAGGCTGAGATGAAGCCAAACAGGCAATGCTGCTGAAAAAGCTGGTGCTGCTGATATCATCATAAGATCCAGGACAAACTACATCATAACTTTTAAAGCAGAAGATACGAGGACAAGAGTTAACTGAAAAATTTTTCATAATAGCAGCTTTTTTCCACTCATGATTGGAGAGGCCCAAAACATGACTGCATCTGCTCTCAGGAGTAAACAGAACCAGTGAACAAAGCCAGGCAATGTCCTGGACATGACTAAAAGATTACGCTGAAGTTGAACCATGACTACCACATAGTTAGGGAAATAGAGAAAGTCATGGGCCCTGAACGATTTCATGCTGCAGCAAGGCTGCTACTCACACACAAATTACCTGGTTTGAAGCTAGCCCAAGGCATCTCCAACACAGGAAAGTCACTATTTGTGAATGTAATTTAGAGCACAGGGTAGTTGCCAAATATCTAGTTCCAAGCAACCTGGTGCCTTGCATCCCTCATGTACAATTAAATAAGTTTTGCAGCCCAAAGTTACACAAATATAAACAAATCATGTAAGTGACATGCCCCACATAAAAACTATTTTGCATGCAATTCTATAAAAGTACCTCCAGTTAGATTTTAAAAAGTAAGTTAGATTTGGTTTTAAAAGTGGATCTTGCCAACCTCAGAATGCTTTGTGGATCAAACACTTTTATATAAATATAATTGCTGACATTGTACTAAAAGTTATATTGATAAAGACCTGTACCTCTGTCACTGTTTTTTATGGTAAGCGTTGTACCAGAGAGTTGTTTCTTCAATGAAGATCTATTTTGATTAAAATCTTACAAATAAATTGTTCTGACACTCCTGTGTTTAAAAAAAAAAATTTAAGAAAGACGAGGTTCAGCTTCATTTAGAAGACCAAGCACTTTTTCAAAGAGAGAAAAACACTTCAGAGAAACATGGTACTGCTTTAAGTTTACAAGACTATGCGTTCTGGTTTGGTAGTTCTGCTTTAACAATGCTTTGTAGCAGTACTAACTCCACATTGCTACACAAGTTACTTTTCCCTTTTACTTCAGATTTCAGCTGGGTAGGAGAGTTAAAAAAAAAGACCAAAACAAAACATCTCTTCTTGAAATGAGGTACTACTATAAAAAAGTCGCAGTTTTTAGCTTATCACAGTTTTTTAAAGACAAAGTGTAACTTAATATCCCACTTGTAAGCGTTAAAAAGGATAGCTGTGAATGCATAACCCAGTTTTAGTTTTGAAGCTGGCAACAAATGCATTATGGCAATTACATCTCACCAGAAAGAAAAAAAAACTATAAATAAATAAATAATTTTAAAATCGTGCTCAGCCTGGTGGTCTGATAACCACAGCTGCCACACTCATGATGTGAAACATACCTGTCCAGATGCCCTGATCCCTCAACTCTTGTAATAGGAAGAAATTCCATGCTTCTCTACAGCAGAGGGAAATTCTTACCACACAGATAACAGCCCTACCATTTAATTTCATACTCCTTTCCTGAGTTTCCACTCACACTTTGAGAGAACTACTTGATATCCCTGTTTTTTGGCCTGGCCTTCCTTTTCCGAGTTGCTGCCTCTGTTTTTCCCACCAGATGTACTGGACAGGCCAGGTGATCTTTAAAAAGCCAAAGAATAATTCTTGCTGGTATAGTGGGCAACCAAGACTGGATCCAGGGTAAAACTTTTCAAAGTTTTACAATGTTAAGTTAGAGGCTGCTCCCCCCCAGTTCAGTAGCACCCTGCTTCCTGTGCAGGAAGAACTAAACAGCTTTTATTGGAAAGGATTTACTAATTTGGAGAATGGAACCCTAAGATTCTGCATGCAGATTTTGTATCTTGTTCCCTAAATTTAGGTTTTTTGCTACCACACCATCTTACAATTGTGGCAGCTGTTTCATCAAGACAGACATTAGGGTGGCAGAGACTGAGATAACAAGAGCACTTCAAAGAGCAGGTGATGCGAAACCAAGAAGCATCAGTTTGTCAAGAAGTAGCAATGTCAACGAAGTAGCATCCTGATATAAGGCACCCTAACTAAAGCATGCAGGGCGGGTTCAGTGAAGGATACATTTGCTGTAGCCTCAGCATCCCCAAATACAATACAGAGAAAGCAGTGGATAGTTTCCTCCCCAGCCAGAAGGTAACTTCTTCTCATCCTTCAGTGCCCAACATGGGGACCACACCAGTGAAGCGCTGCTGTAGGCAGTATCACATGGAGTCTTCTGTAGCCCATGAACATTGTGGCAACTTCTATATCCCTCCAGAACTACTCAATTTATGGCCAGGGGCTTCTCAAAAAAGCATCCCTCAATCAAGTGTATGTGAGAGTGATTTAAAGCTAACTGAAGTTAATTTCCTAATGAGCATGTAGTTCTTTAAGAAACCAAACATACAGCATCTACTATTTCATCTAATGAGATGAATTATTAATGGGATTAATGAGTAATCTCCCTACTGCTCGTATTTTTACTCCCACACTCAGCTGCTTACAACACTATGCTGAGCCTGCAGTTTTAGTGATCACTTCTACAGTTTAATGTCCTACCTGCAAGGACTCAATTTTGTGCTAACACCTACTGCACCGAGGTTCTCCACACAAGTAATGATGCCTTATTTTCATGACACACTTGTCTTCTTACAACTGACATTCAACTTTCTGCTGTTCAGCTAAAAATGACTACTTGCTCTTTCCTAAGGGCTAAGAACAGCTTTTATTTCACAGGCATCATGGAGACATCTTTCCACCTTTGTTGCTCTTTATACTCCTCATTTAACCAATCAAATGTAATTCTGCTTCCTGTAACTGCATTCAGTCTTCACACACAAGCCTTTTTCTTGTGGGTAGGCTTTTTCTAACACATTCTCATTTCTCCCATAGTACACTTCAGATCTATTCCCTTCGCTCTTTCTTGGATATACAGGAGCCTCAACTCCTCCTGTATTGCTACCTCAGTGCATGAAGTCCCAGTTTCCTGCAACAGAAGTAAGATTTTAGCTAATACCACCAGTGTATTTTCCAGAGCTACAGTCCATGCCCATCTTACAGCAACACCCAAATATCTTGGCATACTCCAAGCTTGAGCAGTGTTTCTTTTCTTCTGCCCTTAATTGAAAATGAGTTATCTAAAATACAGTTTGTCCTTCTTAACCTTTGTTATCTTCATCCCTCATGAAATATGTCTCCTCATCTGGAAAACTCCTTCCGCTTGAATTCCACTCTGGTTCCACCTGACAGCACCCCTTTGTATTTTCCATCCAAACAACCTCTGGCTCAAGAGATCTGGCCTTGAGATATGGCATTTGAGCTCTGATGGCCATGTACAACTGTTCGTACCAGAATAATTGCAGCCTGAGCTGATGATTATACTCCAACCCATAAATATTTGTTATTAACAGCCAGAGGACTGTAACAGAACCCTTCCACATAGTAAAATAAATGAAAAAAAGATTTTTATCTCTGCAGTACTCTACAAGTTTTAGGACATGCTTTGAAACACACTTTAGTTTCAATTATTGCTAACTGCAAAACATGGAGGTCATAGCATGGGGTATATATCTTCAAAGTGTTTATTGAAGTAGCATTGATGACTAACTTAATTAGTCATAGCTGCAGTGCTATTTTTCTCCTGATTATTTCCTTCTTTTCATACATTTTCAGATCCACAGCCATTTTTTTCAGTATTCCTCTGCAGCAATTCCACAATTCATTAATAGCAATGAAAATGCATAAAGAGCAAAGATTTTCAACTTTTCTAGAAATTTTTCCATAGTAGCATCCACCAATCTGTGCACCAAACAGGTGGGGAAAAAAATAGGACTCAGTTTGATTAAAAGTACTTTTTAAAGCAAATTTCAAGAATCAACATGTATGTTGCTGATACCTGCCTTCAGGTAATGTTTGAAATTCTGCTGAAAATCAAATATACCAGTTGTAAATAGGTGTTATCAACAAACTTCTATAGTGTTCCACAGAATCTTCCAAGCTGAGAGTTTCCACTGCTGTGATAGCAAAAAACACAGAGATTTAGAAAAAAACAACACTGAAAAATAAAGTGCTGCAGAAAGACAACTCTAAAAAATGGTATATATAAATTAGAAGCAAACTTTCCAACACAGCTAGTCCCCTACAGATTGTTGAAGACATTCTAACAGATATGGAGGGGAAGAACAATCAAACAAGAAAAACAACTAACAGAACATTAAGAAATTTGCTTTTTATACCATGGCTTAGCTGTTCCCCAAAGAGGGAAAGGGCTGTGTCGCCATCTTCTGAAGGAAAGAAAGGGGGAGACTTGTATTCTGAGGTTGCAAAATCCAGTAAGGAATTTAGCAACCTAAAAACTTCATGTCCATGTATAGGCAAACATGAACTTTGTTGTCTTTTGCTTCTCAGGTTTCTTTTAAACGTGAGTGTGATTTTTAAAGTGATTTAGATCTCAAGTGTCTTGGAAAACCTGACTCACTAAGAAGTTTTACCCAAATTACATAATTTTAAGATGCCAGAGTATTGAATGCAGAAATTATTTATGTTTGGAGACACAAAAAGAGTTAAGAATAAAGAGTAATTGCTTTGTTTCTATATACCCTCACATTTATGCTCCAGTGAAGTTGCAGAGAAGCTTGGTAACACACAGAGAATGCACTACAATATAACAAAGCATCTGCAGATAACTCCACAAAAATACTTTACACTTCATTATTTCTATAGCACCTATGAGCAAAGTGTACTCTGTTTTTTCATGTCAGCCAACCAGCCATTAAACTACCAGAAGTCAAATCTTTTAATATCTTACATTCCGTTCTGCAGGCTCCATACATAAAGCAAGGGTGTGGGAGAACAAACCCTGCAATTACTAGCCAAAAGGAGCAAAGCATACTTCTGTCTCTAACTCTTACATCACTTGCAATACTTCACTTATTCTATTTTTTTTTTTTATAAAGAGTTAGAAACATAGCTGAAGGTATCTAATGCTTGATGAGGAATAAACACTTTCCTCCAGTAAGCATGACAAGTTAATGAACTATACCCAATTGTACACAAAAATAAAAAATAAAACAAATCACTGAGGAGTTTTAAGTTATGGATGCACCAGAGCAGAGAAAATAAACCATGAACATTTTGTGCTAAACCCAAGCTGATCTGGAAAGAAAAGTCAAAAAGTTGGAAAAAAGTTTTCCATCTCTCACCTGATACCAAAAAAGATCTTTTGTTCACAGTACCCCAAGATCCTACTGCATATCCAGGTCAAAGGGACAAGAAAGAGTGTAAAAAACAACAGTGTTTATATATATTTTTTTTAAAAAAACCCACTACCAAATGTAAGAGGAAAAAATCCCCAATGGCCCAGCTATTTTTGCTTCTCATGTTTGAAACAGCTAATGGAATTTTCCTCCTACTCAGAATTAAATCTTCTTCTTGTTTGCCCATTTTCTGAATTACGACAACTATTTCTACTTCCCACTTGTAAACCCAACATATTGAATATCTTTGACGCATTGCTCCATTTAGTGACACTGTCGATCTCTCACCACCCTTTTTTCCAAAATTAGAAGTATGGGGATTACCTGCAGAAAATGCCAAACTGTTGAGGTTTCCACGAACAAGCAAAACAGATGGGTTTGTAGGAATAATATTTCCATTTTGTCCCCATGAGATGGAGTGCCCTACTGTACTGTTGCTCATTTCTGAGGACATTGGAGACTTTCAAAATTATAAGAAAGCTGTACACCTCTCAGCTACCTCAAGCTGACACCAGATGGCTGGTATTAGAAAAAGGTCGAAAACACTCAAAGCAAAACCCCACTCTAGTTCTAATTAAGGTCTGTATGTGGAAATCCTCAGTTATCATTTCATGCTCTGTAACTTAACAAGTAAATTTATTCTGGCAATGGTTCCTAGGTACAGATTTTTCTGAACTTCAGTATCAATGACAGCGGGCATTAAAATCCGTATTTTCAGCTTGCAAGAAATCAGAAGCCCTGAAGACCTTTCACCTTACGTCACCAAGCTAATGATACAGAACTGACAATGGGGAACCAGCTTCAGATGTCAAATATTATCTTTAACTTAATGACAGAATTAGTTGTCCTGTGCAACAAGCCAGGGCTTTATGATGACATTACTTCCGACAGCACAAAAGGATACATACAGAGAGCTGTGCTTCGTATCTTTGACCACTAATAAGAATACAATTTTTCCCCCTACTCTGGACTCCTTTTTTACTTTAGCTTATATTGTAAACATTCACTTTTTAAGTCTTTTTGGTACAAAAGAACGCCCTGGCAATAAATCATTACAACATGACCTCCAGAAAGGAGGTAGTTTGAGTCTCTCGGGTGCAGATAAGAAAAGTGAAGGCAGTTAATGCGTTTAAGCTAACTTGCTCTCCTTTATTTATTTGTGCCTATTGGTTCTCAATATTTTCCTTCTCCTGCTTTAATATACCTTATTATATATAGCTGTTGGAATTAAAATTATAAGAAAAGAACATTCTGCCTGAGGGATTGCAAGAGTAATGTGAGAACAAAAAGAAACAGTGAATCTGTCAAGCCCAGATAAAAAGAATACTCAAAGAGCTATGGGTGGTAGTTTGGATATTGCACAGAAAATTTAACAATTTTGTCTTGGGATGGTATTTCCTTGATAATAAGAAGTATCTGTAGTCATGTCAAATTGATGTGTTAAGACAAATTACCATCTCTCACACTGCATTTTCCACTGTCTTTACTCCACTCTTTAGGGCAATCTCTCATACAATTGAGCAGTTTATAGCTCAAGTATGTAGAAAACATGAACAAATCCATAAATCTTTATAAGAGGCTCAAAAAACTCCCATCAAAAATACATCTACTTTGCTTTAGATAATGAGAGACAACAAAAAGGGAAATAGAATATGGCAAAAACTTATATGCAGAAAGATTCACTCTCTATGAGGGTTCTTAATATAGCAGATGCAAAACATTTAAATACTAACATTAACCCTGAGAGGCAAATATACAATACAGATCTATGATATGTAAAGAAGAATATATCAGGGTTATGAAACAACTCTTGGTCACACCACTGTGATCAGCATTAATACCTTTAATATAAACAGCACTGGAACATCTCCCACCACATCTTTGGAGGGAATGGATGCTGAAATACAAAATTGTAAACTTTGTATACATTTCTAGCTTAAATGGTTTCTAAATTGTATTTTTCCACTTCTTTGGGCTCTTAAATATGTGAATACTCAAGTTATATACAAGTACCTTACAGATATTGACATAATATTTATTGAAAGTCTATAAATTGTGAATTTATTAGATGTAAGTTTTTTAGTTCAATGTTTAATTTATTATTTTAATTAAATATTCAATGTTACTTAATATTTTAAATCAATATTTGTTGAGGGTGTTGTTTTTTATTTTTTAATTTTGCTTTATTAAGCCAAATATAAAAGAACACACAGACGCAGAAAATAGGAGACAGTGAAGAGACTTGGCTTCTAAATGCAGTAAACGAAATACTCATACCGACAGACTGATCAGCGATGGATCTTAAACTAGGATAAATCGGGAAGTATCCTTATAGTTTAGATTTTATACACCGCCTGTCTGCTTTGCAACCAGAACTTCTGAGCCTGAATGCAGTGACCACATTCATTTACAAGAAATCATTTGATCTGACTAAACAATACATTTTGATCATGTAAATGAATTGGTTAAAGCAATTTTGTAAGCAATGAAAGAAGAGCACAAATCTTGAGGAGCGGCAAAATTCTACCTCAGGATTAAATTCATAATGACACAGGTTTTCAGAGTTATTAAGAAGAAATGGGATAAAGTGAACTTCATCTTTCTGTGAGGAATATTCTCTTGCCTTTGTATAGAAGGGTCTCAAAGCACACCAAACATGATACAAGCTTCCACTGAACCTGAAATGCTACGTCTCTGTTAGCACAGGCTTCTAATACCAGAAGAAGCCTCAAAGTGGGACATAGCATCAGCTCTGCTTTGTAGACAGGGAATTAGGGTATAAGTTTTCTGTATTATTGAAGATTTCTTAAGAAATCATTTACAAACTCAGACAGAACGTGTTATCTTCCACCATATCTAGGAGCTTGAATAAGAGACCACCCCTCGTCCCACAGGAAAGGGAGGCAAAAGAGTTTGATGCCACAAATCTCTGCATTTCCTGTTTACCAGGTAAGCATATCACATGTAAAGTAAAAGCCATGCACCTTCGTGAAACAGAAAGAAACTTCCTCAGTGTATAATGGCTGAAAGAAGGTACAACACACCATATAACCTTCTCCTTGAAGCATTTTATGTGGCGGGTAATTTTTCCATTATTTTTCTCCTATATTCACAGAGCAGTACCTGCGCTTTGTTGATCAGCACCTGAACTGGTCTCTCAAAAGGATCTTAAAATGTTAACTAGAACTTGCTTTGGTTTCTGCTGGGATTGCATTAACTTTCTTCCTAGAGACTGGTACAGTGCTGTGTTTTGGGTTTAGTATGAGAATGATGATGTAAAAACACTGGTGTTTTCAGTTGTTGCTAAGCAGTGTTTATACTAAGGCAAGGACTTTTCAGCTTCTTGTGCTCTGACAGCAAGAAGGCTGGAGGGGCAAAAGGTGATAGAAGACACAGCCAGGACACTGAGCCAGAGGGATATGCCAAACCATGTGGTGTCATGCTCAGTACATAAACCAAGGGGAAAGCTGGCTGGGGGCCACTGCATGGGAACATTTTGGGCATCGGTCAGCAGGGGGGTGAGAAATTGCTTTGTGCATCGCTTATTCTGCATATTCTACTTCTTCTACTATTGTTATTATTATTTACTTCCTTTTCTGTCCCATTAAACTATCTTTACCTCAACCCTCGAGTTCTCTCCCTTCTGCTCTTCTGATTCTCTCCCCCATCCTGCTGTGGGGCAGAGTGAGCTGCGTGGTGTTTGGTTTCTGTCTGGGGTTACACCAGGACAGAACTACACAACGTACAGAGGGTTAACTAAGCTCAAGAACCACAGAAGAACCTGGCAAACCTTCTCAGTTTTATATAGCCTAGCAATATGAAACCCCTTTCTATTCTTGGCTAGATTTCCTTCACACACGCTCTTTAAAAAGTTTGTAGAGAGAGAACACAAACTGTAGTACCTCTAAGGGGTATTCTCAAGGCTAATTTTAGGCAGTGGAACCCAGCCTCTTTCTAGACTTTCTCTTAAGCCCATGGAAAGACTGTGACTCCATAGAAGATGGTCAGAATAGGATATTTAAACAGGATTTGTAATTGTAACCATCCAAAAAAAAAAAAAGAAGAAAAATAGCCCTATTGAAACCAGTCACACACCTGCACCTGTACCTGCCAGCTCACTGCTCATTTTTAGCTTCATCCTGACAAATGTTCCTGCTCCTCCCAGTCTGCCCATGCTCCAAACAACAAGTATTATGAACTCTCTGCCCCAACCTAAATTCAAACCCATGTGTGAGACCAACCTGTCTGACACTACACCACAGTAAAGACTGAGAACTGAAGTTATCTTGAAGGGCAAAGAGGAAGTGTCCCCCTCTCCACTGACCGCACTGATCAGGAAGATCAGCCTACCAACCCCAGCATTTCTCTTTCAATTCCATCCTACAAGTCTTGTCTTCTTTTTCCTCCTGTACTTCATGGTTCACATCCCTAGGCTTAAGATGCAAATTGTGAATTGAAATATTTTTACATCTTCTTTGATGAATCTCCATACATAATTTACAAAGCCTTACATAAATTCCCTTAGACCAACACAAATCTCCCTTATTCATGTATCACCACCATGATTTAACAGGGCATGGAAGATCTTGATCTTCTGCAATTAAATTCAAGGTCAGGTGACTCCACAACCATAATCTACTAATGTTTGAAGCAAAAATAATACAGCAAAGGTCCATTAAAAAAAAAAATTCTGTACGACCTGTAGAAGTAGCAGCACGTACCTGAGCAGGAAGAGGAGCACCATCCACTACAGAACTATTTATCTGATCCTCCAAAGTCACTCACTTTGGAATTCTATAATCCAGGGCTAAAAGCATTCATCAAAAGTATCTTGGTAGCAACTGCCACGTCATGTCCAGTATCATGTGGGGAACATGTTACAATGAGTTATTGCTCAAATCCAAAATACCTCAAACTTTTCAGACTAAGATTGAGCTATGGAAGCGGTTTTATTTGCTTAAAGCATAAAAAGCATTACACTGAAGTAAGTTGACATTACCCTCATTTCCATAAACCACTGCAGCTACTGACTGACATTTTGCAAGTTAAGCAAGAGAGGAATCAAATTCATACTGGCATTTCTACTGTCAGGCAAAAAAGTATGAAGCGTGCATAAACCTGCAGTCCCATCCATTTCTTGTCACCGTATCCCTGAGAAGCAAGTGCAGATGTCACTTTCTCCTCCTGTCTGCATTGCACACGGGGAAGGCATGATGCTCTGTATCTTCTCAAACGGTGTTTTATATTCAACAGTGAGCCTTTACTGTTTCAGAATAGTGCCCGCTAGGACAGGCTGTTTGATGGAAACCATCAGGCTAGAACTCATTCTCAAAGCAGTTGCCATGTGTTTAGGCAGCAGCCACACTTGTGTTTTTAAACGAACAAAATATCTGAACTTCTTTTTCAGAGATTCAGCAATCTGAAATTATTGCACCTCCTAACTGGATGGTGACCAAAAATAGACTTCTTGATGAGTTCTTCCTCCTAGAAAGTTTACTCTTGAAGGAGGATGTATTTAGTTACAAACACGAGGTTCCTCCAAACAACAAATGCATAAAAGAAAGTATTAACAGTGAGATGGCTTGTACTGCTTTTGGAGAGCTTTAAAATGTTTGGTTAGATCTGCTTTGCAGATTATGTAATCTGTGACAGAACACTGTCTTTTTCTAACTTTCAGGAATTGAATTAAAATGGAATGTGACCTCTATCTAACAGTTCCAACAAAAGACAGTACAGTTTCTATCAGAAAATATTACTTAGTAGAATTAAAATAAAACCCTCACAGGTTTAATAAAGGATGGAAAAAACTGATTTCAACATCAAACTCTCCAACTCATGCTTCAAGAAACTGCACAGGCAGACTGCTCACAAAATTCTGAGGACGCTTCTTCTCCAATCAAGGCTTTATCGATTGATGTTGCGAGGTCTCTTCATGGGAAATCATTCTTTAAAGGACAGAATGCAAAATATTTGCTAATAGTCTATGAAGTACTGTAGCTAATTAAAGAAAGTACATTTGTCAAATAAATTAAGTGATACATTATCATTTGCCTTCTCAGTAATCTATAATGCATCTCCAATATATCAGCATGACTTTAAGGAGCCTTTGTTACAGCTAGTAAAAACCTCAATTACTCTTCTGAAGAAAAGTCTGACATTCTATTTTTTTTCCGTTCTTAACAGGACACTGTACTTAAGCTATATATCATATACTTCTTTGAATCAAAAGGTTCCTTAAAAAGCAAATTCAGATATTAAATAATTTTTCTTTTGATTAATTTTTTCTTTGAAATAAACAAGAAAGAGCCTTATTTTTTATTTGTATTTAGTTTCTACTTTAATAAAATTTATACTTTCCACTAAAAAACATTCTGAAGGTTTTCAAATTAACTCAACTTTAATCTATTTAATCGTTTTTCTCCTGGGATGTAAAAAAACCCCATATCCTTACAAAATTATTTAAAACATCTTTACTATTTCATTTTTCTTTTTTTTTTTCAACCGCAAACTCTTGCCAGGATAATAAGTGAATTTTTTTGTGAGAGCAAATGTAGGTAATTGCATCTCTTTAGTGTTTACATAAGTTCTCCTAGAGCCTTTCTTTGGCTGGGCATAGAGCAGGCGATAGGGGATACACATCATAAAGTCACCCCAAGATATCCACCTAGCTTGTGGGGCTTTTAAAAAGTCGTTAGAGCTAAATTGCTTAAAATTAGTAAAGTAATTTTTTCCATTCATGCATCCCTCTCAGCTGAGAAAAATTATTTAACAGTGAGCACTTGACAGCACAGCCACTTTCCCCATTAATTGTCCACTAAGACAAGAAAATTGAATTTTTGTCTGAGAAAGTTGAGGCAGCGGTTTCACGCGTAGAACAGCCTCAACTGCTGTCAGATGCTCAGTTTCTCTAAGCTGCAGAAGTGAGCTGGCATACCTATGCCCACTAATGACAGACAGCTCTTCTGAGACGGAATGGCAGCAGGTTAGTTCCCCTAAGCAGTCCACAGGGCGATGGCAATAGCTTCACAAACACTGCTTAATCGTTATTCTGCTCCCAAAGGTGTTGCAGCTGATTGATACGCTAAAATTTCATTCTAGATGGTGATAAAACCCTAAGCTATCACACAATTCTATTTGCTATCCTTACCCAGAAAACGTTTTGCCCAACTCAGACTGTCAGCTCCATTTCTAATCACTGTACAAGTAACATTAAGCAAATGTGGCATTTGGAACACTTGATGCTTTATACAAAAAACGCAGAAATCCTCACTTATTTCTCTTCCTCTCAATCTTGCGCACTAAGAGATGCATGTTTTGTCAAATGCATGGAGAAAATATACATCTAATAAAAATCTAATCATTTCAGTCATGTTACTGACCTGACTGGCAGAGAAGTGAGTTCTGCTTGTTACTCATTTAAAAAAGATGCTAAACTTTGTCTTATGGGGAAAGTTCTTTATATCGAAACCCCTCTCCCCTCAAACATCTATCAGATCTCTGATCTGCTCTTATAAAAATTTCTCTTCTTGAAAGACAGTTTATTTACACATCTGGGAAGTCAATCCCAGAACAGTCATGAGTACAGTTATTTCTCCTACCCTCTTACAAAAAAAATTATTGAAAACCAACATTCTCCAATTTACTATTAACATTTTAATAGGTATTACACTGAAGTGATACAATCAATCATTCCTGACTTCTTTGTTAAAGAAAAGCACAGAAAAGTACCAAAAATGTAAAAAAAGTAGCCAAGATGTTTGGCCGAGCCGTTCATCCATTAGTCACTTTTTAATTTCATGATCAGTAAATGACATTCTTACAGGGACAGAAAG
The DNA here is from genome assembly GCA_013398055.1 of Ifrita kowaldi. Classification (NCBI taxonomy): domain Eukaryota; kingdom Metazoa; phylum Chordata; class Aves; order Passeriformes; family Cinclosomatidae; genus Ifrita; species Ifrita kowaldi. Next base: position 782,097 of record VZRS01002201.1, on the reverse strand, counting down.
TGGAAATGTTTTTTAGTGATCCAATGATAACACACCCTGGAGAATACTTCCATAGAATTAAAGAGCATAATGGGAAAAATGCTACCAGTAGTATCCAGTATTCAAGCTGGATTTCTCATCAGAGGAATCTCAGAGGAAAGGCATCAGTTAAGACAACGCTGTACAAACTGATGGGACTACTGAACACACCTCTAACCTAGAAGGCCTTTAAATTATAAAACACAAAGGGCAATGAAAATTCTCTGAATTACAATTAGAAACTTCTCTTGTTTATAGTCTACTCTAAGCACTGTTTGCAGAGAATATATGAAGCTTGAGAGACCTTTGGACCTGACCTGATTTATTGCTTCTTCTTCTCTGCCACAGAAAATTGGCTTCATAAGCCTCTGCTTGAGCTACCTGAAGGTAAAAGTGACCTGGTATGTCCTACGTGACAAAGGGTGATCACCTTGCTACCATACTTGCTTGGCTCGAGCAGCATTTCTCTTGGAAACTTACAACTTTCACGTCTCTACCAGTTGAATGTCTCCCCTCACTGGTATTCATGGCAGTCTAAGACTAAGTCATTAGATCCTATAAACATCCCTAATCCAAAAAAAGTATTTATGATTCACTTGATTACACTGTCCTCCTTTTCAGAAAAGAAAACTCATAGCTGTGTGATTTGGTCTTTTTTCTTGGACTCAACTTGTTGAATGTCACACCACCAAAACTTTAGCTCCTCTTCAGGCTCTGACTTCCCTTCTTTCCACCAGTTCTCTTTCCCCAGCTCATAGCATTGCACCATTACGAGGCCTCCACATACAAATGTTTACTGTTAGTTTACATTATTTAGACATAAGATTAGGCCTCGCTCCCCCACAACAAATATTTTGTTTTATTAGTAACTGGAAAAAACTCCTAGATAGGTACAGTTTCAAGTGAACATTTTTGATAATACAGTATTTGGCATTGCATGAAATGCAAACATATTTATTTGCTCGGTTTTATGGCCGTTTATTGAAAAACAAAATGTGACTGTCTGTAGCAATGTAACTACCTGAAACATTACCTCTATGCCACAAACACATGCTGTGCAAGTGCACTACCACATCACAGGAAAACACCAAATGTCAAAGAAAAACAATATCTAGGAAAAAAAGCAGGAACAGACACTTAGGTACTTTCAATTGGTCAAACTTCAGTGTTCCACACACACAAAATAACTTTGCTAATTCTACTTATCAGATGTAGGATCAGTAAAAGCATCATTATTCTCTGAAGCATGGATCTTTTTGGCAAAGGGTGATCTTAACATGAGGAAGATATTGTTAAATTGCACCATGAAAGGAGATGCTATTCCTACAAATCCACCCATTTAAAACCTCTACAAACTGCAGTCACATTAGCTGCTTCCAGATATTTGGAGGGTAAGAAAAGAAATACCAGTGGGAACCAGAGCTCTGGAAAAACCTGAAATGTCAGGCCAGCATACTACTCATAATGAAAGGCTTATCGTGTGATGACAGACTTCTTTAGATGGTGTCACCAGAATATGATTTTATGATAGAGAATTTAACAAATGATTGATGTGTGACAAACAACACAGTTAAAGGACAAAAATATTTTAGTGATAGGAACTGCCAAGCAATAGTCTGAAAAAGTAGAACATTATCATGAAAAACATTAACGTGTACAAAAAGTATGTAATAATATAAACTAAGTTTAGCACATTTCTTGTAACAGAAGTCATAACAGAAGGTAGAATTAAACATCTATGGCCTACCCTCCTTTCCTATTATCAAGGATCCAGAAACCATTTGCTTTTCTCTGCCACTTTTTTTTTTTCAATTGCTCTTGTTTTTCTGTGGCTTACCTCAGGGAATAAACAGTAACAAAGTACAGTTTTTAGTGAATGTGTCAGCTTCAAGAAACACATTATTTAACAGAATGAACAAATGGTTCATTGATCCTTTCTTTGGTCTTTGGCCCTTATGGAGAGACGAATCCAAAAAGGTGCTGTGCCACCAGTTCTAGAGTTAGACATTCTGGCAGCCCTCTGACCCAGGTGAAATATGTGGTCCTCAGCCCCAAATGAAAGCTGAAAGGATAGCAAAATTTTGCAAATAAACATCTGACTTCCCCCAAGGAATTAATATGATTGCCTTAAGTGGATACTAGCCCACATGGATTAGCTCATTTAAAACAACAAGATCAACCTCTAACTTTCCAGAAAGTCAGTTATTAATTTGTGTGTGCATTGGTCATCACAGACTAGACTTTGCTTAAACTGCTTCCCAACTGTCATTCAACTTCATTTTATTTACAGAATATTAATACCAGCTATTTTAGTGGCTGGAGAGTCAAGGCTGAGTTTTCTTGCCAAGAATACCTTGAACCCACCTGTCAGTCACAGCATCTGGCAGCTTTATCTGCATTATATTTATATGTACATCAGTCCTAAACCTGACGCCAGTGGAGTTTTGTTATATTGCATGATCAATCATAACTTAAGTGGTAGCACACCTCAGCTATTTGCAGATTAATTCTACCAGAAAGGAATTTCTGCTCAAAGGTCAAATAAATCATGAAGTATTTATACCTCACTGCAACTACCTCAGCCTACGTAAGCCCAGTCTCATCTGCCTGTTTGTCTTCAAAATAGGCACACTGAAGCAGAAAAATTGTAACAGAAAAGAAGTCGGGTGAAATTAATTTTGCCATCTGTAAGAGGCTAAAGCAAGTTAAAAAAAAAATCCTCAAAGTCCATATTATTTGTTATATTTCACATATACTTTGTGCTGGGCCCCATCCCATGAAACTAATTTGAAATCCAGGAGCAAAGCCAGGGGGGTTTTCAGACCTTTTTTTGCTGCCTTCTACCTGCCATCAGCCTGCAATAGCAAATCTTTTACATAAAATTGCAGAGAGGAAGAAGAAAACTCATCAAATAATTATTGAAAAAAAAATCAATGTATTTTTTTTACAGTTTGTTGCTTCATTGGATATAATTTAATCGGAGGCCAGTCAGCCAATTCTCACTCTAATGATTTTGATCCTACAAGTAATTTCTTTAGTGATTAGGAGTCTATTCATATCAAATGGACTTTATTATTGCATTAGTAATTCAGCAGCTCCCACAGCAAAAGAGTAAAAAAGATAAAAACACATCCAAGTAAATTCCCATCCCTCTCCTATCCTGCCTGACCTGCCTCTTTCCCTCCCATCACACAACATGACAGATTTGGTTCTTCCCCAGTGTCAGAATTTTACATATTTGATGACCTCTTTGAGGACTGCTGCTAGGCAGAAAAGGTTAGCCAACTTGAGAATCTTAATTCCCATGGAAATTCCAGTTTCTAAGGAAAACAAATATCTATCACCTTTATTAACAACTGCTCTGTAGAGCTACTTAGCTTGAGTGTTTCCAAATAGTTTATAAATCAAGCTGAAGTTCATGAAAAGTCTTGATTCTTTGGCCCAGCATCAAGAACAGAACTGCTTTCTGGAAAGTGCTCCATAATTCTTGACTGCAAGTACAGAATCATCTTAAAGCAATGACATTTAATGAATTATATGCATAATGTTTAAAGTAACAGGCTGCATTTTACACACAATTCAAATGCCATGACCTGTGTCAACAGATTGTAGCCCAATCGCTCTCAATAGTGGACAAGGCATACTGTGCATTAATGACTCTTTAATGAGAGCAAGAAAGAGCCAGAAACAAAGAAAAACAAAAATAAAATTAATGCATCTACATATTTTCCTGATTTGTATTGCCAGAATTCACTCGAAAAGTGTAGTGTAACATTTCAATGTACTGTAGTATGGTTTTTTTTTAATGCAATAACATTATTGCAACAGATTCCACTGCATTATTTGGCCACTAAGTGTTTTTCCAGGAACAAAAAAAATGATTTTGCACAGATGAGTGGAGCAGAAAGTGAAATTCTATTTATCCAGCTCTATGAAGCTTTTGCTAACTAAAGCTTTTTCTTCTCTGCCATTGTTGTAAGGCCAAAGTCAAGAAGAACACTTTTGAAAAGAAATAGGGCTCAAGGATATTTGGTGGAAGAAATCAAAATCTTCTACAACTAGCAGCATCTAGTAACTAAAGAGCTACAGTTTTTCATAATCCACTGCTGTCTCCAAAGCCCTCTGCAAAGGACAGAGCTGGTGGTCTTTCCCCTGCCAATGCCCATCAGTAGCAGCTTTTTGGCACCCTACTTGTGTGTCCCTCGTGAGCACAGACCTGACATTGTGTCCCCTCCAGGTGAGTAGCTGATGCTCCCACGAGGGGCACAGCGCACACTCTGCTGTACATTCATTCCCTCTGAAATGCTGCCAGGAGCAGCCACAGCAGACAGCTTCTCCAGCAGACAGGAACGGTGGGAATCACACTGTGACTCCCAGCCAGGCAGAGAAAACACTGCACTTCACAGCAAATGGGTGTCTTCACTGGAGATCCACGGCCCCCATCCTAACACAAGAAAGCAAGACCCTTGTTCACACTAAGGCTTGCACTGTCTGGGGACCATCAACTGCTGCATGGGAGCAGGAATGAACTTCTTAAACAAAACATTGTCTCCCACCTTTACCACACTGAAAACACGGTACAGTTATGCAAAGTCAAAGTAACCTCTCATGACATACACCTCTGAACAACAGAAACATTATGGGGGTATGGCAACAATTCAGGAGCAACTGTTTCCCTCTCTTCCCAGGAAGAAGAACCTCTTTTAAAAAATTCAAGCAAGAATATGAAGTATAATCAAAACTGTCTTTGCAAACAATGTTTACTATACTTATTATTTCCTGTTAGACATATTTTCTTTCCTTAACAGAGCTATTTTGTGGATGAATGGCAGAGTACCGGGCACTGATATTTTCCTGTTTAACACAACTGAATGTTTCCAGCTGCAGCTAACAGAACTCACGCACCACATCTCCCTAGCTGACCATAATCAAAACCAAACACCTCCAAACCCTCATTTCTTTTGCATATAATTTACTGAGAGGCAATATGCCCATACCCAGGGCCCAACTACACAACTCTAAACAACCCCAAGTCCACTCAAGCTGATCCTAAGTGCAGGCTTGTATTAGGCCTAGATCATAATATGTCTGTCGCAGAAAGTATCACAAACCTTTAACAGATTCTTCCTCCATCTATGCCCTTACACATGTCCATACAGCTGGGTGAGTTCTTCTATTGTTGGACTATAATTCGTACTGAAATGACCTGCTCGATTCCAATCACATTAAATATAAAATCAGTTAACACCTCGTCTTTCACCTGGCACTTACCCACAGTGAAATTTAATATTGGTTCTGATTATTCTTAACCTTAGGCTGCTGGTCTTCAGTTACGTTCCTGGACGTTACCCAGTGTCTATGACATGCAGAAGACATCCCCTGAGGTGCATGTCGAAATCTGTGGCTAGTAGGCCATCATCTGTTATGTTCTAGGGCAATGAAATTCTTTGCTAGGAGACAAATTTTGCCTCACTATCTCTGTTACTTAAGAAAGTCAATTTTCCAAAGCCAATGACTTTCTTAAGAGCTCCTCCCCTCCTTCCCCCTTCATTATCTGCTTGGATCATAGTTTTTGTCCGTGGCAACTCAAATCCTTGCAACCATTGACTCAACACTGTATCCCACCCCTGCCATTCCAGAAGCTTCTGTGCTGCAACATCCCTGAACAACAAAAAAAACCCCCAGCCAACCAACCAACCAACCCAACCAAAGAAAGAATCATTGTTCATTTGGAAAAGTCTAACATTGACCAAGTCTTTTTGGTTTTTTTTTTTCTTTTAATTAGCATACTATGGAACTGTAAACAGGAAAATTATTTTTACCATTCTCCAGAAAAAAAAAAAGAAAGATGTCTATCATTCCTCAAATATTTCGGTAACTCATGTCATTGTCCCTTGTAGATGGTGCCAAGAGACAAAATCTGTGCCTACTCAGCCTGATTTTGCTAGAGGTATGTGCAGTGAATTCCTGGCAGGACTGTGTGATAGAAAGCTGAGTGGTCAATATAAACAAAATCATTCGAAACAACAAAGCTGTGAGTGACAAATTGTACTTCGATCACACAGCTTTAATAGAGGTCAGTGACTGTCTTGGATGTTGTTACCATGGGGAGGCTCTCAAGTGATAAGGAAACAATCATTTTTGGTGGGTATCAGTGGGACTGGAAGGAGTGAGAATTCCTAAAGGATCACTGTAGGCAATAATATTTTCTAGGTTGCGCTCGCTGCCAAATACGGCTTTCCAGGCAATACAGGATGCTGCTGCACGTCTTCAGTAAATCAAGATCAAACCAATCACAATCCAAAGCAATGGATGCGTGTGGTATTCTATTCCCCATCACTTTACATCAAGTGAGGCTCATACATGCCTGGGAACGCTTTCATCTATATACAGAGCAATGCTTAAAATACAGCATATTTTTCGGTATTCTTGAGTAATGAATATTTACTGTTTTACAAAAAGCAGAATCTTTAAGCTGATTTGATTTTTGACCCTGAATTTTGAAAAAAATGAGCAAATTTGTGAGTTTTGGAAGGGGCTTGCTTGTTTGTTTATTTTAGATTTTGTTGTTGTTTAAACATAGCATTTGAGACAACTCGGCTAGCTCTCTCTTCTTTGTGGCTGAACACAGTAACATTCACTCCCACACACATAGCCACAAGGCTCAAGGTTGGAGGAGCTGTGAAGAAAAACACTATGTGCTGATGTGTCATGAATCTTCCCAGTTTCAAACTGACAGATAGGAAGTGTCTTGCACAGGAATACTGTAGAATGTAGAAACATTCTTTTTCTTTGAATATGCTATTAATATAAATTTTAATAAAATACAAGAAGTGAGACACTTGTCTGAAGAAGTAGGGACCCAAACTTGAAAGCCCAGCCAATATTCATGCTGCTGTGAAATAATGATTACCTTTAAAAATAAAAAAGAACCAAAAACAAAACTAGGTTTCTTCATATTAAAAAAAAAAAGTCAAAGGCACTTCTCTTCTACCTTGAACCTTTTGCTCCTTGACACAAATAATGTTTTTTTTCTAGCTAAATCATACATATAATCTGTCAGACATTAACCCCTTGTACACTGAAATGGCTCTCATAACTTGAAACCTGTTAGCCTCCTGATCTTTAAACGCTTGTTTCACACACATTGCAAGATGATCCAGAAATATCCCAAATTAACAGCAATAACCTGTTTACAGTAAGATCAAATGAGTAAAATGGAAGAAAAAGACAGAAACAAAGGCTCTAGAGTGTGAATATAAAAAAAATTCTTTCATATAAACTCATTCCCATGTATCCCAATAGCTGACTGTGGTAAGAAGATAGATTTTCATCTAAAATATTTCTCCTACCAGCAGTCTCTACTCCCACAAAAAGAAAAATAAAGGGGATACTTTAAATAAATGTATATGCATACCTGTATGTATATACACACACTTAAAACAAACATCAGAATTTCCAATTTAATTCCAGTAAGAAACCCAAGGTTTCCCTTGGAATTTTGCAGAGACCACATCACATGTTTTAACAGGACTGTTTGTAATCAAGCAACATATCAAAGCAGTTCAACATCAGACACAGAGGTAAGCAGCCTTAAATACACTCCAGCAGCAACCACTTGCTCTCCTGAAAACGTGCAGTGCACATTAGGAAAATGGAACAAGCCAGGAACAGAAAAACACTCATCTTTTCATCATCGTTTCTAGAGACTAAATTGTATGAGGAGCAGCTGAGGGAGCTGGGGGTGTTTAGCCTGGAGAAAAGGAAGTTCAGGGGTGACCTTATCACTCTCTACAACTGCCTGAAAGGAGGGTGTAGCCAGCTGGGGATCAATCTCTTCTCCCAGGCAACAAGTGACAGAAGGAGAGGACATGGCCTCAAGCTGTATCAGGAGAGGTTCAGGTTGGACATCAGGAAGAATTTCTTCATGGAAAGCATATTTTAGAACTGGAACTGACTGCCCAAGGAGGTGGTGAAGTCATCCTCTTGGAGGTGTTCAAGAAAGACTGGACATGCCACTTAATGGTATGGTTTAGTTGAAAAGGTGGTTATTAGTCAAAGGCTGAACTTGATGTTTTATACCACCAGAATGTGGAGGCTGGAATTTCTTCTAAATCAGAGGGATTTCTAAAATTAAATGTGATTTAGCTATAGGAATGATAAAAGTAAAATGAATGAAATGCAAGATGAAAATGAATGAATGAAAAAATGAACGAAATGGCTGCTAAACAGCCAGTTCTGGGAAGAATATCCTCAGAAACAGATAAATACAGCCTTAAGTGTTATAAAATGTGAAATTTTAACACGTTTTTCTTAAAGCTTCTGGGGTTTGCAGCTGCTGAAGACAAGGTGAGACTCTACAATCAGTAGCTCAGAAAACCATCTTCTCTTATATTTAACTTTTACTTGTGTTTTTAGACCATTGTGGTTTGAGAAAATATCGATTTCACCTATTTCTTAATAGCTTTTTTTCCTGCAAAGGCAATTGTTCTCTCCCTGCAGCTTCCATCTACTGAAAGCTGGGGGTGGTGGAGGGGGGGAAGGAAACTCATTCTCTGTAATATGGATAAATTCACCCAATAAAATTTCGTAGCATTTCTGGGGTTTCAGTACCTCTGTAATAGTTAACCAATCAGAATTCACTGATCCTTTTGAATCCTCCTTCTTTTGTGCTTCAATCCAACAATGGGGCAGATTTTTTTAAAAAAGCAAAGAAAGAGAAACAATTTACACAAAAGACACAGCATATTCCAACCAGAAGGGTAAAACCTAAATACACCCAGGCTCACTAGAACAGCCTCATTAGTAGCTGGGCATTGTAAACCCCGAAGATTTTTTTGCCATACCAGTGATGTTCTCCAGCAGACTTAGAAGACTCCCATAAACCACCCAGGACTTTGACAGCAGAAATATTTCAGTGTTACTAGAAGAATTAAATCAGTCATAATTAATAACCATTATTGAGCAGTGCTCTTTTCTCCTTCATTTACAAACCTCTTTCCTACAAATATATTACTTTGAGGTATTTTCTGAAGATTGTCTAGAAAAACTATGACTTCCATGAAACGGTCACCTTTCCAATTCATTACATATGAACTGTTCTTTAAGCCACATCAATGTTTCTTCCCTATAGACAAAGTTTAAATAAAAATCAAGCCACAAAACCAAAAAAGAGTAAATATTATTGTGTGTATACACACATTCAATTGCTACTTAGAGTGTCAAGATAAGGAAGAAAGTCACTCCATGGACTCAAAATGTCTCACCAGACTACTGAAGGATCCAAAAGACCCCCCTGGACTACCAAATCTGGCAAGGTGGGGAAAAAAGCCCACCTATTTATGCCAAAGAGCAGGTAGTATGGATACAGCCTGGATGGTTACAGCAATAGCAGACTAAATTGTGAAAGCTTGTGCTAAGAGTTGCATGAAAGCTCATGGAATTTAAAACTTTTTTTGAAAATATGATTTTTATTTGAATTTTTATTTTGTTTCTTTACAAAAGAAGACCTGTGGCCTGAGGAATGAGTATAAGGTCTGTGTCATGAAGGTCCTCAGGAGGTAGATGCACAAGTTGCTGGAAAGCACATGGACTGCAGAAGGATGCCTGGGCAACCACTGATGCTACAAAAGGGCTACCCTGCAAAGTGAGGAGATAGCATGCAGAAAAATCTCAGTACCCTTAAGGTGAGGTACAAAACTGCTGGGAAAGAGAAGATGCAGACTTTTTCACCCTCAGGAACTAGAAATCTTTAGGAGGGCAGTGCAGCCCTTAATTAGTGGTAATACTGCACAGTTCTTATGCAGTCCTTCATAATCATGGATTTACTAGGCACACTTCACAACAGAAGAAATACACAAATTTTGAGAGAAGGGAAAAAAACCAATACAAGGCAAAACCTCAAACAACGAACCCAGCACACAGTTCTAATCTCAAAGATATTATCTGATTATTTTGTACTCATCAGTCACGCTAAATCACAACAGTCCCTCTTAAAAGGAGGAGTTTTAAAGTACAAAATTAGAATACCTATCTCAAAACTCCAATTCAAATCTCTAATATTGCAGGATTAAATCACAACCCTTTGTACCCCACAACCCCCTAATTCAGGTGATTCATAGTATAGAACTCAACATCAGCCCTGGAAGACACAGCAGTTTGCTTCCCCTGAATAAGATTAACAGTGCCGGTTAATTTCTAAGCATGTAATAAATAGTAATGGCTTCTTAATCAATGCCACAATATTTGATGCTTGCACTGCATAATGCAAGACTGTATGGAGAACTGTCAAGTAAAGCCATAGGATCCAGCTGAATTCATGCCAAGCTTCATTCATGTATGTGAATTTATATACAAGTGGATATATTTATATATGGAGAACATGAAGTGCTCCATACATATTGCATTATCAATGTCGTCAACTAAATTTTCATTCAGAAGAAGTCTGTATGTATTGATGCTCACACTGGACTATTGACAAGTTTGTTCCCAATTACTCCACCGAGGTGAACTGAAGATACCCAACAAAAGTAAAGACCTATCATCCTGTCTTAATACACTCCATGCTCAGAGACAAACCAAGAAACTCCCCTGTTCTCTCAGTCTGCTAATGTCTCTGAAAAGTCATCAGAGAGGACCACCATGTAGCTAGCAGCTGTTTCTTAGACATGTCTAAATGAAAGATTTTCCCCCTTTTTAAGGTATAGGGATGATAAATATGACTAGAAATAATCTAAAGAGTCCAAGCACAGTGGGAGGGAGTAGAAGACATGGCTGTGCTGAGAGGTACATCCAGCTGCTGAGCCTGCAGGTGCATCTGGAGTAGATGCAAAGGATGAAAAATTAGAGGTGTTCCTGGGCTGGATACATTTGAGTAATGAGGGAAGTTTGTAAAAGTAAATCAGAGAAAAACATGCTTAGATAAGATCAGTCTAGAGCAAAATAAGACAAACAGGGGAATCAAATCACAGTTGAGATCTCAGAGATGTGAAAAGCAAGCAGAAATAAGAGACCCAAAAAGAGAGAAAGCAAACTATGAATAAAAACTGGCATTGGATATAGTGTGAAAAATTATGAATAGCTAGAAAAAGTGGCAATAAGAATGGTGAGTGTGAAAGAAAATAGTCCAACTTTAATACAGTAGGACAAACATTAATAAGGAAATTGAAAACTACCATATAATTTTTCCAGTTCCCCCAAAAAATCTACATCTGGTGGGGAATAATTCACACCACAGTTAGGAGAGACTGAGAAATAAGCATGAACATTACAAACAACAACTGAGTAAAATTCACTATCTTTTCCAGAGATTGTGATTTATAAAGGCTCCAGATATTCAGAGGAATGGGGTGGTAAGGAGAAGCATTTCACAGGTGCAAAACAGACACTTTCCTAAACTCAAGCACATCCAACTTTCCATCCTTTCAGCAACCAAATGCAAACATGAATGCTGTAGGTCTTGAGCAGGGCACCGTGGAAGATAAAAATAGTTCTGCCTACAACAAACACTTGTCTCCACAGGCTCGTAGCACGGCAGTTCAGAAGCACGAGGCGCACTTTCCATTTCCGAATAGAGCATCACATCACATGCTCAGCCACTTGCAGATTAAAACTAGCTGTCTTACAGCTGTGCAACCAGCAAGAGGATTAAAGGAACACATAAAATCCTTGCAAAGATACTTGTCAGTTTAGGATTCTCCAGATACAGCTCATCCCCAAAAAAGCCACAGTGCACAACACATGGCAATATGAAAAACACAGCAGAAGAGGGGAAAAAAAATTGCAAAATGCCCATAACTAAACTAATGTATGTTGTGAATATGCAAATATGTTTTATTTCATATCAACTCTAAAGCAGCATACAGGAGGGGAGCATTAGAGAATTGAGCTGCAGAAGGTTTAGGGGAGATACAGGTGTTTGAAATAAAAAAGAATGGCTCTTAAAATGTTAAGTTGGAAGAAGAAGCAAGAGCAGACACCAGAGAATGAGTTTTTGCCATGTTCTTCCCAATGTGCATGACCATGTACATTCTCTACTGCTACTGTGGAGAATGCCAAAATTCTTTTTTTCGGATCTTGCTGAAGTGCTGTCACAACAGCAGTCCAGTGAGATAAAAGGGCACTCAAAACTGCAGTCACACTTTAAGCTCACTAACCATTATTTTCTGATAGCTTCCATTTTATTAGAGAAATGTTTCCACATGGAAATGACTTATGTGTGCAAGAAGAAACCTCTCTCCTGAAGAAGATTATAGCAATATATCAAAGAAAACCCCAAAGAAAGCATCTGGTTGGCCAAAAGAACAGAGTATTTGTTTTATTTTTCCTGTTTTTTTCTAATGGTGGAAAGATACATACAAAAGAAAGGAGTCAAAAAACCTGCAGTGAGAAACAGCAACAAGGAGCACTGCAAGGAAAGAAAGGTTAATTACAGCACAAGAAAGGATGCGAGGAATGTGAAGAATGTCAGCAAGTAAATAAATCAATAATCTACAGTCATCATCTACATTCCTGAACTACCTTGAAAGCAAGGATATCTGCCCTTAACATTCCTGACAACAGTACAGATTTTCAAGGAAGACCCCCTCCCGCTTCCTACTCCGTTTCTGCCAGCACCCTTCTGTCAACAAGTGATTACAAGGGAACGTTTCCAAAGGGAGCCTGTATTACCTCTTATAACAGTTTTGTTAATACAAGCTTGTGAATACCTTGGGACAGGCCAGAAAAATTAACAAGCCAAAATTCATGTTGTGATCATTGCACTTAGCTGAAAAAAACCTCAGGGTCATTGTCAAACAATTGTAGGAATGATGCACTAGATTTCCCCCTCAACACTGCTCTCTAAAACATACTGGAGTCTAGCAGCTCATATGGAATAACAGCACAGATCAATAAAGCCAGAGACTAATGTGGTTTTACAAATGTATTTCTTCACAATGGTATCAACATACTATAAAGTAAGAGTTTTACAGAGGAAATGGAAGCTGAGTGATAGAGACAAGAGGATCTGAAAGTCAAGACTTAACAAGTTGGAAATAAACAAACAACAAACCACTGACAAAAAGCCCCCAAGCAAATAAACCAACCAACCAAAAACAAACCCCAAAACCACCAAAAAAACCAAACCAAAATCAAACAATGAAAGCAAAACCCTAACTCCCCAATACCAGTAAAATTAAGGATATGCCCTTGATTAGGTGACATAACAGAAGTGGACCTGCAGAGGAAAGCCGTGGGTGTTACAGACCTTACTGACACCCATCCCTTACACATTTGGTGGAGGGTTACTTCAGACTTAACTCTAGACTGGTCCCATGAAGTGAGCTTCCAGTAGGGGTTGAGGTAAATATCTTGGTTTAGTTCAGTCCATAAAAGAATCTAGATCAAGCTGGGGTGCAAACCAAAATATCGTAAATAGGGAGCAACAGAAATACCATTCAGAAGTATAATCTTGAGCCAATGCTGACACAGATTCACCCGAAGTTGCAATATGATTCTGATGCTACATATAAAAAGTCTTGTAAGCTCAGTCCCAAACAAACAGTAACAAAAAAGAAAAGGAAAGGATGATTCCACAAGCACTGTTGTTTAGAAGACCACTTTTGCCTAAAAAACACAGCAGTAATTCTCCAAAAACTGCTTTACCACGCAAAATGTAAGGTACAAAACCCAGAACAAATCATCATAGAGGATTATTTCTAAATTGGACGTGCAGAATGCTTTTGCAACACTTGCTTTTGCAAATGAAGCTGATACAATACGATTAGGTAGCTGGGGGCATCGTTTCATGTGACTGAAAAAATTTCTTAATGAAGTGCAGCAATTAAAACAAGACTATTTTCAATGCCCTTCTATTGCCAAAGTGGGGGGTGGACAACTCCACTCCCAACTGTCCTCAACAGATTTTACGGTCATCTTAAAATAATAGATGCAATTACATTAAAAGAAAAAAGAGAGAAAACTTAGTGTACCTGTATGCTGTTCTTCAATCCAAGCTTGCAGATACATGAAGAGGAGTAGACCAGCTACTCCAAACAGCAGTACAGACACGAAGACTTGTCTTAGGTTCATGACCCTGTTAGGGGGCTTCTTTTCAGCTTTCAGAAGGACTCATTGCTCACTTTCCTGAAGTTTTCAGCATGCCTGCATCTTCTTTGGTGTCTTCCCCAGAGACACCAACCTGGAATAACAAGAGAGGGAGGTTGTTCTCGTGTTACAATTTTATTCTTCACCAGAGACTGTGTAAACAGCATACTATATACAAGCTGGAACTCTCACAAGCTATTACTTTCAATGCTTATATTTCTGCTCACAGTCTCGATGTTCATTCTACCCCTGGACGAGTTCCAAGCAGATGCATTTCTCTAAGTGGCTGAAAAGACCCTTCCACCTCCAGAACAGCAAACATCACCTGCTGCCATAACAGAGGGAGGTGATGACCCAAATGAGATCGTTGAGTGTCACACCAGTACCCCGCTCTGCCCACCAACCATCACAGCTGGGAAGCTATGGCAAGCACCTGGAGCTTCCCAGGTGGCTGGGTCACACTCCAAGAGGCTGCCAGCCCCCTGTGATGGGCAACCCAGCACCTCTGCTTCTGGACTGTATAATCATGTGCCCCTAAGGACGGATCACCACATGATGTGATCACTCTGCTCGCAGAGCCACGGCATCAGTTCAGCCTGTGCATCGAGGAGTCATACCATGATGTTCACCCTCAAATATGAATCCAAGTTGAGTTTTGCAGGATTAGGAAATGTCAGCATAAGATGGTATCAGTAACACAGCAGAAAATGACTTAATGGATCATCTTTTTACTCAGCTGTTTTGCAATATGGACAGGGACTTGTCAGGAACTCAATTCTTGCTACTAACTTTAATGGAAATGAGCTCAAATGTAAAAACTTATCAAAAAGATTACTTTCTTGCACAGCAGTGGGCCCAGAGGAAGTAAGCAATTTACCTGATACCCTGCACCTGCCACAAAGGGGCCATAAAATTCATTTTATAACATCAGAACATGAAGACACTGTGGATCACTAGAAGACAACTCCCTAACCTGAATGAGAATGCGCTCAGTTTGAGAGTGCATTATTAGAAGCTGAAGAGCAGCTGTTGGAACTGGCTTGCACAGGAAAAGAAAATGCATGGAAATTCAGCATAATGGACACCACCCTTGTCAGTGCATATGACAGAAGTGTCTGATGAACTACCACAAAGAATGCTATGAAAAACTCAAGCTTTTAAAGGAATACACCCTACTGGAAGATATTTGAAAGATAAATCTGTTAAATACACAGAAAAAGAAAATGCAGGCACTTAACAATTATTCCCAATCATACAAGTACTCCATGTTCCACAAGTTTGTATTTTTTAATAACTCAACACTGTTACATCTATAATTGCTGAGTTTCTAAAAATACAGTACACATAAAGCTTAGCAGGAACTCCCATTAAAAACAGCTGTTGAATGAACACAGTAACTATGTTAGAAAGACAAAAAAGATTTCAAGAACAACAGAACTGTTCAGGACTTTTCAGATGTTTTTCCAATTCTGTGCCATTAAACTATATAGTGCTCTTAAGCACAAACTTGCCTGCAGAAAATGTAAGCCACGGTTTAAATATTAATCATGTTATGTGTAATTGTTCTGTAGAAGACAGATAGCTAGACATTAACAGAATGTAAATGTTCTGTCTGAAGTCTTTGTTGTAAGGCTCATGAAGCAACTGGTTTGAACCAGGCACATGAAAGGAAGGTGAGAGAGGCTTCATTCCACTTTGCTCTTTCTGCTTTGATTCTACAGAGAGGGAATTTCCTATATGTTATATACAAGAACCTGTTTGCAGCTATTGTGATGATGCACAGGATTGGAAGGAAGCTGTGAAGATTGGGCAAAAACAAAGAAAATGCTTGGGGAATGCTGTGAAATGCTTTTTGTGTAGGTGTGGGTGGTGGAGCCTCCTTTCACCCAGCTCTTCATTAGCTGTTACCACTTGCACCTTCTTTTCCTACAGTGCCTTCTCTCAGCACTCACAGACCTGCAGTCTTTATCTATGCTACAAGGCTACTTAGGTCTTTGCACCTAACTTCAGTGCTGCAGCAAATGCAGTTTGCATGTCTTCAGAAGTCACTCTGCTGATGAGACAGAAGCTGCCCAGTGCTTGAAGCAATGCTTAAAGAACCACTAGTCATAGAACCAGTGAATACAAACCTCTTCTGTTTTCCCACAAACAAAAGCCGTGCTGTTCATGTAGCAGGACATTGACAGCAGCTGGATTAGGAGGGAAAAAAAAGGCAGCAAATAAATAAGACGTGAGTGTCTGAATAGGAACCTTTGAAATTAATTACTTAATTTAGAGGTACTAGAAAGCAGGAATCACTTTCTTGCTGTGTGGGATTCACAAGCTCCTCTCATAATCAAAAGGTGAGGAATCCAGACACACACAATGACAGTGCATGCTTCCAAATAAGCATGTTGTTACTTTCTTCCATCTCTGACTACACAAACCTCCCATATATTCAGCCCCTCTTTCTGAAAAAAGTGTCCTTGAGTGGGCAAGAAAAGCTTTCTCAGGCCACATGGATGATGCTGAAAGCAAAGTAACTCACACCTCATCTCCATGAACATTTCTGACACTTGTAGGCTGGCACTGCTGCTCTCTCCAGCCACTTGCTCTCAGTCCTCCCTGACTGCCCAACTCTGGCCACCACCATGAGGATTTACTGACCAAGTTTAAAAAATTACAGCCCACTAAGCATTTACCCAAGGAACACTGGCAATAGTATTTCCTATAGCAGGAGCTGGTATCACATACATCTGTGACCCACAACAGCATAGGATATAGAGCTGACCTTGCCCAAACACCCTCATGCTTGCATGCAGCACCATCTACAAGACTTGAAAGGTGATGATGCAGATGCACAGTAAAATAAGGAGCACCTTTGAGCAATTTAATCTGTTAATAAGAACACAGATGTTTTTCTACTAGATGAGTTTTGATTTTGAGTGGAAAGAAGTTTGTAAAAGGAAACAGCAGTTCAAGGTGTTTTCCTTTTTTTTTTTGTTTTGAGCTATCAAACACACCCTAAGGCAAATTCACTCCACCATCACAGTCGCTACAATTATCTTTGTATCAAGAGGTTACATGCTGTTTCCAATTAGTTTAATTTATTTAAATTTAATTTATATGAAACTATATTCTTCATTTACATGTTGGCTAAGTTTTAAGATTAGTTTTAAACAAGAGTAACACTACTTTTAATTAAGATTACTGATTTTAGCACAGGTTAGAATCTAAGTACATCAAACCCAACTCTTCTGCTACCTTATAAGATTTTAAAGCCTTTTCAGCTTGAATGAGTAGTTTAATTTATTTAATACAGTGATTTGTAACCCACATATGAAAAAATTATAGTGACATTTAAAAAAGTCTGTGTCTGTGAGTGTTCTAGCAGAGCTTGAAAAATGGCTGCACAACACTGACAAATTTGCTCCTTTTGTATTAAAAAGCAACGGTCATGGATTACACTCTCAGGCATCCTGGGCAAGAGGAAATACTTGCAAATAGTCTTTAATCAAGATAAATGCTTTCTTGTGGCTGTGAAGAGCCAAGAAGCTGTTACTTTCAACTCAAGTATTTTCAAAAGAGACCAGCCATATCCAGACAGAAGTTCAGCATCCCTGCTTAAGCTGTTGATCTTTTTTTGCTCCCTGTTCTGGGCAACATGGCTCCCCTGGGTGGTACCTGGACCATCCTACTGGATGGTTCTTGCTATGAGGGAACTAAGTAGCCCGAGAAACTGCTCTGTGCCTTACACCTATGCTGAACTAGATTCTTGCTTTTGCCCAACATCACCCCCATCTCTTTGGGATGTACGGACCCCAATGTCCCACGCGTTTCAACTGAAGCCACACATCCCAAAATTTCAAGTTCTTTTGAAGAAACTTGAAACTTGAAGAAACTGGAGAGAGACTACTACATATCCTTATCCATCATGGAGGAGCAGTAAGTATGGCAGACAATAGCACAACGTGCCTTAGATGACAAATACAACAAAAATTTAGAAATTTTACAGGTCTAGAGTCATACACTTCTGAGTCCAAATTGTTTAGCATTTGTCAAATATTAAGAACTTCAAGAATCCTCATTCCACCGATATAAAATCCTTGCATTTTCCCCATTGTGTTTTAGGTTCAAATAGGTACATTCCTGTACAGGGCAAACATAAGCAGTTGAAAAAACACAACCACCTAAAAATGGGGAAGAGTGCACCTCCTGCTTTTGGCATGATTCCTCCTTTCAGTACATCATCCAACTTTTTCTTCCTTGAAATCAGGTATACCTGCAGCTGAGGAGAGGCGCCTCAGCACTAAGGTACCATTCCTGGCTCCTTCCTATTCTAGACCACACAAAACCAATGGCATCTGGTCAGCATGTTTGACTAACTTTAGATTTCCTTGCCACTATGACCCTCACCATCACCTATTTCCAAAATCAAGAACTTACAAATGCAAAATATTAGATTGCCTCAAACTATTTAGAAACCTTTCTTTTTAATTCCAGCTTTTTTTTTGCTTCACCTGGAAAAAAAGAATATCAAGAAGCAGGGTTAACCAGCAGAATACTGACGAAAAATCCCAGACAATCTTTATAATGGTCAAAGCATTCATATTACTGTGGGATCCCACAAATTCCCACCTACTCAGTATCTCCTTAGACACAACTGAATTAATGAAAACAAAAGGAGAAAAACAACACAGAAAGCTACTGCAACCGCAGAGTTTTGTTGTTTTTTGGGTTTTTTCATTTTCTTCCCTCCTTCCTTCCTTACCTCAAGAAGCACTACATTTTATGATACCTCCACTGGAGTTATTGTGGCGAGAGTATTTTGCAGTGAGGAATGTTCTGCTGGACACTGGCCCAGACTACTTTCAGCTCAGTCAGTGGAAGGAGGCAAGGATATCTTCTCACTTCAACACTCCCCCTCCTCCCTCACTTCTCATCTGTTAGCTCATGTCCCACTTCACACGCAGATGATCCTCCAGGATCACCTTTCCACTGTCCACATCTCAACTTTCTGGCTTCACAACAACTAGCACAAGGCAGAGCTCCAGCTCTTAACAATGCTTGCACAGTTCCCCATATCAGGCAGTGCTACTTTTCATTCTGGTTTATTACAAAGGTTGCTAGAAATAAACATTCAGTATCTGCCATTTTGTATCTCCAGCAAATTATGCTGTTACGGCTGGGTGAAGTCAAAGGCCTTAGAGAAATTTAAAGCAAGTGAATAAGCACATCAAGATAGTCAAAGAGTGGTGCTGAGAAAGTTTGTAAAAATTAAAAAACTGAACCAACCAACCAACCACTCATCAAACACCCTCCAGAAAAAAACCCAAACAACAAAACCCAAAAATCACCCCAAACCAAACCAAAATTCCCATAATGTAGTTTTTCCTGTCCATAGGAATTTACTAGGGGGATACAAACAGCATACAGGCCCACTGTTACATCAGTCCTGCTGACACCTCAGCAACTTCTTCACCTGAAGAGCTCCTTATAAGAAGGCTGCGTTAAAGTCTAATTGAAGACACCATCTGGCCTGCCCAACTTTTATTACTGGCAATAACAGAAGATTACTACCTACCAACATTGCAAATCAAGTTAAGAGAATCCTGTTAGAGTTCCATAAGACACAAATAATGAAATTTTTTTTTATGAAATATATAGGGATTTCTCTTCAAAGGAGAGAGCTGTTTTTATCAAAGTGAGCATTATTCACTCACCCACTGCCAATTATGAAACAATAAAGCCCCTTTAAAAAAATAAAGCTTAAAAATTTGAAATTTTAACAGCAGTCAGGAAATTCCAAACATCAACATCACCAAAGCAACTTCCCACCCAGTCAACCCGTACATATTTAACATTTTTCAACTCCACTCTCCCTTGTTACATAGAAGACCACAATGTTGTTATAGCAATTATGTTTTGTTATAAATGCACTTTATAGCATACAACATATTATACAAAATTAATAACATAGCGAAGAAAATATGGTTTGCATTTGATTTCGCCATTTTAATCTATTAACATCACTAGTTCCTCATTATCCTTTTGATATATTTCCAAAGGAAAAAAAATCAATTTAATGAAACAATGGACGTAAGCAAGACTCACTGCTTCTGAGAACACGTGCACCGCTTACCTGGTCCCACTCCTCAATCATAAATCCTACCAAACTTCAGATCATGTTGGCTTGATGCACATAGCAACTTGCCTCAGACATTTGTAGGTTAATTTAAAGCTGCAGTTCTGAACCAACAAAAGTTATGCTTGTGTTAAGAACACATAAATGCCGAGTTGTCCAACACATGTGTATGCAGGTGGACACATCAGCATCATGGAAAGTTTTGGTTACTTACAGAGAATAGAGAAGACACAGAAAGCATCAAGTTTGGAACTTCACCAGTTCACCAGGACATTCAATTCCAAGGGTTTCATCCTACAGCTGCTGGACATCTCACTTCAAAAAAGGAAAAACCACTATTATTAATAACATTTCCCAGCCAGGACCGAGGGACCTCAGCAGAAAAAGGCGAGTTTGGCATGCTTAGTTCTTACCTGTCTGAAGCACTCCTGGGAGTCAGTGAGCAGTCCCATGGAAGTCGCCTGGATTTTGGGAAGTTAAACAAAAACACTGCTCACAAGACANGCCCTCCCGCTCGCCCCAGGTGGGTGCCCGGCGGCAGCCCCTCACCTGCCCGCCGCTCCCGGGAGCCGCTTCCGCAGCGGCGCCTACACACAAAGTTTCCCCGCCAAACTTTGGGGCCGGGGGTGTCCCGTGCCGCCGGGGCCCCTCCCCAGCCCGCCCGGCCCCAGAGGGCGGGTCCCCGCGGGGCAGGTGAGTCCCCCCGGCCGCCCCCGTGCGCGCCCGCACCGCCCGTGACATCGCGCTCCCTCGCCGGCGCCCGCAGATGAAGCGCTTTGCTAACAGGTTTTGTTTGCGGTTACATATCCAGGGGTAGCTCTCCCTGTGCTAGCCAATAAATATGTCTAAGCTGCCAGGTAGAGGCACCTCATAGCTTTAATTAGCTGCTAAAACAGCTAGTGTAGAACTTTACCGTCGTCTATGGGAAACAGGATGACAGAGAAAAATATTTAATTAGTGCTTATTGGAACTTCACATGTGCCTTGCAAATCTTATCAGCTTATTGTGACAATAGACCAAACATGTAGATAAATGGCATTATGTCTCTTTAACGGCAACATCGCTTTGCTTACATTTCTTCAAGGAAGTCCCGGAAGAAATAGCTCTGGCCCTTGCTGAGGTGGGGTAAGCACAGAGGCGTTATGACTTTCCAAAGCTGCGCTCAAACGACTTCTATCTGTCTCTCTCCGTTAGGCATTTCGCTGCAGTGCTATGTTCCCAGAATTGCCCCAGCAGATAGGTACCTCCAAAACGCTCCCTGATTCACTGCCCCATTGCTCACTTATGGCATTGAGGCCTCTCCTGGAGTAACAGCAATGTAACCCGTTCAAGTTTTTGCAACATCTTTTACTCCAACAGGTCTCAAATCATCTCACACGCGGTTGAGGCAGCACACAGGGATCTCTTCCCCAACCAGTGCAGCGCAACCTTCGGCAGGAAGCTGAACATGGCCCACCAGCAGAAAACAAGTGTTTCAGAGCAGAGAGCTGGGTGTTGCTCAGTTAGATTTCAAAGGGGGCTTGGGTAAGCAGACCCTGGTAATTACCCCGTCCAAAGCTTAGGTGTTCACTGAAAAGTGCTCCCGGATCTGTAACAGCCATAGGCAACCAAGACCTGTGTGCAGGAGTGTTCCCTTGGATTTTCAATGCAGGTACTAAATTGTGCTGTTCCTGCTTAGTTTGGGTTGTGTGAATACATGTAACCTCACAGTGGTGCTATAAATTTTCTCTGTTTTATCTCACTTAAGGGTCTCCCTAGCCACAGTTCATTATAGGAGCTAGCAGCTCAGAGAAAGCCTAGGGAGAAAAGATTTTCCATTAAAGCCAACCATGGATCCATTTTAAAGTTCTAGTGAGTAAAGACTATTCCTCACACCTGTAGCTTGTCTGGCTGCCTAGTAGAAATAAAAGGGAAGGAAGGAGAGTGGGAAGTAGAATATGGCAGTTGTTTGCTGTTTCAGGGGAGTTTAACATATTTCTCCTTTTAGACAACCTGGCAGGGATGTGATCCTATGTTAACCATATGCCTCAACAAAAAAATGCAACCTCATATTTAAACTACAGATCTATTAGTCCCTGATGGCCTGTGAGATTTTAGAGGAAAACAACATGCCTACTGAATTTTATTTTCCTGATGTAATACACTTGGAAGATTGTAATGAAGGTCACTGAGGCTTCTAATAAGGATATGCAGATTAACCTTCTGGGTGTTGTAGATTTAATTTCACTCAGTGAGTACATGCTGTAAACATATTTCTTCAGATTGATCTACTCAGGCTGTATCCATCAACTAATTAAACATATATATAACACTGAATAGATCAGATGTCTTTATTTTTATTTTTCTTCAGTTAACGGAATAAATTAATTGCTTTGGGATAAAGCCAAGTCTTGTTTTACAACTTAGTAAAAAAAGCCAACCAAACAAAAAATCCCATACCACAAAGAACTCCAGACTAGTGTGCTTAGCTTTGATAATACTTGTTCCACACAGATTTTCCTGATGCAGAGGGTATAGTCCAACTATGGATATAAGAATCTTTACCAGATTAAAGATTAAAAATTCAACATGCAGGTGAAATTAGATGCTGGATTAGGAAGCTCATCAACTACGTAAATGTAATCAGCACCTTGTGAAGCCTGACATGTAGCAAAAAAGAAATAAATTACGAAAGGGTGGCGGCAGCCTGTCTGTGTCAGCAGGGCTGGTGCAGAGCCAGCGCCTACACCAGAAACTCTATTCCTGGCAGGTTTCTGCATGTTTCCCGTGAATTCTGGTAGATGAGTAGCTCAATAGTTAAAGTAGCAGCATCATCCTCTAAAAGCAGAGAGACAGCGGCCGGGTGGTGATGCCTTCTTGCAGGAACAGGAGCAGTCAGTGCACTCAGAGGAGAAAGATAACAGGTAGTGAATTGAAACTGCAACCTGCCAAAAATTAGAGGTCAATTTGCTGAAATAAAACCACATTTACTCTACAATAAGAGCAATTTAGGCTCTTTACACACACTTCCTGTGCAGATTTTCAGGAACAGCCATGNAGAGTATTTTGCAGTGAGGAATGTTCTGCTGGACACTGGCCCAGACTACTTTCAGCTCAGTCAGTGGAAGGAGGCAAGGATATCTTCTCACTTCAACACTCCCCCTCCTCCCTCACTTCTCATCTGTTAGCTCATGTCCCACTTCACACGCAGATGATCCTCCAGGATCACCTTTCCACTGTCCACATCTCAACTTTCTGGCTTCACAACAACTAGCACAAGGCAGAGCTCCAGCTCTTAACAATGCTTGCACAGTTCCCCATATCAGGCAGTGCTACTTTTCATTCTGGTTTATTACAAAGGTTGCTAGAAATAAACATTCAGTATCTGCCATTTTGTATCTACAGCAAATTATGCTGTTACGGCTGGGTGAAGTCAAAGGCCTTAGAGAAATTTAAAGCAAGTGAATAAGCACATCAAGATAGTCAAAGAGTGGTGCTGAGAAAGTTTGTAAAAATTAAAAAACTGAACCAACCAACCAACCACTCATCAAACACTCTCCAGAAAAAAACCCAAACAACAAAACCCAAAAATCACCCCAAACCAAACCAAAATTCCCATAATGTAGTTTTTCCTGTCCATAGGAATTTACTAGGGGGATACAAACAGCGTACAGGCCCACTGTTACATCAGTCCTGCTGACACCTCAGCAACTTCTTCACCTGAAGAGCTCCTTATAAGAAGGCTGCGTTAAAGTTTAATTGGAGACACCATCTGGCCTGCCCAACTTTTATTACTGGCAATAACAGAAGATTACTACCTACCAACATTGCAAATCAAGTTAAGAGAATCCTGTTAGAGTTCCATAAGACACAAATAATGAAATTTTTTTTTATGAAATATATAGGGATTTCTCTTCAAAGGAGAGAGCTGTTTTTATCAAAGTGAGCATTATTCACTCACCCACTGCCAATTATGAAACAATAAAGCCCCTTTAAAAAAATAAAGCTTAAAAATTTGAAATTTTAACAGCAGTCAGGAAATTCCAAACATCAACATCACCAAAGCAACTTCCCACCCAGTCAACCCATACATATTTAACATTTTTCAACTCCACTCTCCCTTGTTACATAGAAGACCACAATGTTGTTATAGCAATTATGTTTTGTTATAAATGCACTTTATAGCATACAACATATTATACAAAATTAATAACATAGCGAAGAAAATATGGTTTGCATTTGATTTCGCCATTTTAATCTATTAACATCACTAGTTCCTCATTATCCTTTTGATATATTTCCAAAGGAAAAAAAATCAATTTAATGAAACAATGGACGTAAGCAAGACTCACTGCTTCTGAGAACACGTGCACCGCTTACCTGGTCCCACTCCTCAACCATAAATCCTACCAAACTTCAGATCATGTTGGCTTGATGCACATAGCAACTTGCCTCAGACATTTGTAGGTTAATTTAAAGCTGCAGTTCTGAACCAACAAAAGTTATGCTTGTGTTAAGAACACATAAATGCCGAGTTGTCCAACACATGTGTATGCAGGTGGACACATCAGCATCATGGAAAGTTTTGGTTACTTACAGAGAATAGAGAAGACACAGAAAGCATCAAGTTTGGAACTTCACCAGTTCACCAGGACATTCAATTCCAAGGGTTTCATCCTACAGCTGCTGGACATCTCACTTCAAAAAAGGAAAAACCACTATTATTAATAACATTTCCCAGCCAGGACCGAGGGACCTCAGCAGAAAAAGGCGAGTTTGGCATGCTTAGTTCTTACCTGTCTGAAGCACTCCTGGGAGTCAGTGAGCAGTCCCATGGAAGTCGCCTGGATTTTGGGAAGTTAAACAAAAACACTGCTCACAAGACAGCAACTTGATGTCTCTCAGTCTTGTAACAGGATTGTAGGTGGGTTTCTTCCCACTCTCAGGAAAAGAAACGTTAGCAAAAGGACTGTGTCAAAGCCAGATCTTCCCTTTTCTGAACTGTGGAAATGACACAGTCTTGTTTACGGACTGCAGTGAAGCGAGGTGCTATCAGCATGCCAACAAGACTCGCAGCCTGCCCCAGTCATTCACTCTACTGCTAGAAAACGCACAGGCGAAATACCAGCCCATTTTTTTTATTCTGGAGACGTGCCACGAATTCCCGATTCCCGGTGTGTGACGACGGAGGGGTGTGTGTGGGTGTGGGGAGTCAGCAGAAAAGTTGCTCGGTACGCGGAGCGCAGCCCCGCGCGGTGCCGGAGCTGGGGCTCTGCCATCCCCTCAACTTCTGCGGACGCGCCGCAGCCCCTCGGGGCCGCTCCCGGCGCTGGAGCCCCTGGCCACGGACACGCCGGGGGCCGGGGCTGACCCTCGTCCCCCAGGGCCGGTCCGCCGTGCCGCCGCCGCCGCCTCCCGCCGCTGAAAGTCGCGGCGCCCCGGGG